>CAUYLG010049831.1:0-121729 GCA_963573385.1 Cacajao melanocephalus
TTCCTTCCTTCCCTCCATCTCTCTTTCCTTCCTTCTCTCCTTCCTCCCTCCCTCCCTTCCCCCCCTCTCTTTCCCTCCTTCCTCCTTCCCTCCCTCTTTCCCTCCCTCCCTCCCTTCCTTCCTTCCCTCCCTCTCTCCCTCTTTCCCTCCTTCCTTCCTTTCTCCCTCACTTTCCTTCCCTTCTTTCTTTCCTTTGTTCTTTTCTACCTTTTTCTTCCTCTAGCCTTCTCTTTCTTACATCTGTCTTTATCATTTTTTTTGCACTTGTTATTAAAACTTAGCCAAATGATAATTCAGAAATAATGACTGAAAGATGCAATCAAATATTTCAGTGAAGATAACTTGGATATTTCAAAATTTAGACATTTATTATTAAAATATCTTTATCATATGTGCCTATAAATCATATTTTTATTTTGTACATTTTCTAGAAATTTAATTGGAGAGTAGTATTTCAATTTTATATTTTGTTTACCCAATGCTTAATGCTTTAAAATTGTTAAAGCAAATTAACGTAAATATTCCTAAAATGATCTATATATTGCTTTCCTTTAATACTCTTTAAAAAAGCAGTAAAGAAACAAGAACTTGAGAGCATAGAGTTTACAGAGGAGGTGATTTCAGGAGGTAAGTATGAGGGAGTGTAGAAAGTAAGATAGGGAAAGAGACAAGCCTATACAAAATGGTGGAGTTCAATTGTCCCTAGGGACTGCAAAGATGTGTTTCTTGAAGGGTCTCCTGAGCATTTCACCAGAGTCCTTTTAGCTTGCCTATCCAAAGGAGGGAGACTAGGGCATCATCTTCTGCTCCCCAATCCCCACTGGTTGCAGGAGGCCCCTGGAAAACGTCAATGGTACTTTCCTGTGCTTTTCCAGTGTACTTGATCTTGAATCTAGTTGGTTTTTGTTGTTTTGAAAAAGACCCTGAGGCAGAAAGCCGTAAGGTGGTATGTTTGAGGTATTGCCTTGCCTGAGTGAAGTATGTATGAGCTCCAAGTGGAATCTCTCCTGCAGCCCTGCAGCTGTGGCTAAAATCAAAATTGTGCCCTAGGAATGTAATGTGAGGCACCAAAGACATCTGCCAAACACTTGAATTGAAAAATCAATCTTTTGAAGCCATATAAGTCAGTAATTGCCTTTATTATATAATAGATTTTTAAAATATTATTGCAAATCTGTATTATTTTGGTACCAAAGTGGGCAATAATTTGATGGAAGCTATAAAGTCATCTAATATATAGAATAGTCTCAAAAAATTTATTATGAATTAGAGAGTATAATGAAGATTATATTATTATTATACTATATTATATATTGTATTATTCATGTTTTACTATCATTCTCCACCTCAGCCTAAATCTTTTACTCTTTTTGGAAATATTTTTGAAATGAACAATATTGCTAAGTTAACTACCCTAACACCTTGCTAAACAAAATATTTATATGGGGCAAAAAAGAGGTTTTCACTCTTTTAAGTGTCTGCAAGTACAAAATAAGAAATAACTCTCATGAGATTTGTTCCAGCAGTATGAGATCATACTAAAGCAGCTAGTCACAAGCTCACTTAATTACAAAATCCAAAATGTTCACATGCCACAGAGTGGCTTATTTTACTATCTCGCATAAAGTAATACCCAGGCTAGTGTTGGATACAAGTGAAGCAAAGAAATAGAAAAGATACCATTTTGAATAATGCATTGCAGATATGTCCAATGACATAAGGCCATAATGATTCAAAAATGAAATAAAAGGTTACACTAGTAGTTAGAAGCCATGAAGATAAACTTTTTAGAAGATTATATCTTTTCTTCATGGAAGTATCACACTACTTAGGACAACTATCCAAGTGGAAATACATATTTTTTAGACAATAGGACTGTAAAAAAAGATCATGTAACTACACATGTTATATGCATCTATAAATGAATATGCAAAGTCTAGTTACCAAGACCTCTATTAATGTACACACATCTCAAGATTGCCAAGGGAAGACCTTGCCCCTGTCATTAATTTGTTGTGTGATCTACCTTTTTTATCTTAGCCCCCTAATTTTTTAAATGGAGAAAGCAGTACATCCTACATTATAGATTGTTGTGAGGATTAAGTAAATTAATATTAGTAATATTAGCAAGTGTTACTTACATTAGTAAATTAATATTAAGTTGACCCAAGGCATTTCTTGTTTATAACTCTATCAATATCCTAATTGTTATTAATATCCATTTACTCACAAAAGTGTCTTGATTGGGAAGATTAAATATATGGGTTGCACTAATATTTACTCTGAAAATTCTAAGATAAAAGTAATCTTATTTAATTCACTGAGAAAACCTTTTGCATCATAGTCTTGTTCATAAATTTCATTCTATATTAAATGAAATTAAAGAATGGTGATTCTAAAGAACTTCAGATACTAACTCTTTCAGCTGTATGCTAATAACTAGTATGAGAAGATTATTTTCCTTTGTTTTGTACAAAGCACTTTTACTGCACACACCAAAAAATGTTGTTAAAAGTTTATGAGCTAAAAAAAAATTAAAAATGGGAAATTATTATTGTGAGTAATTATTATTTTGCAGACTGTAGAAGAATAGTTGTTTTTCAAAAACAGCTAACTTTGGTGAAATTTTTAACACCTTGAATAAACATATTTTAATGCAAAACTTCATAAAATATATAATTATGTGTTGATATGGTTTAAGTATTTCAAGCAAAAATTTAATTCTGGAAATGTATAATTTAAAATGTTCACATATATTGTTAATCTTTTCATTTGAATCACACAGTAATTGAATAATTGTTAAAACTAAAAGATTTTTATCAATATTATGAAATACAAAATGTAAAATGTTCAAATTCAAAATCCATTTGCATTATTATAACAAACTTTGACATTTTATTTGTCAACAATGTAAAAGAAAAAGCTGGTAGATTTAAAGAGTGATTTCACATTTGGAATCCTATTTAGAGACTGACTATTCTAAAATCTCTTCAATACTTACAGATATTTATTTCAATTGTCACAAAAGATAATGTTTTCTTTTGCCATTTGCTACTACCTTTATATGTGAATAAATTTTCCTACTAAGGCATTCAAAACAATTAGAGATACCAATTTTTGAAAATTTTGATTACATTTTCAGGTTAAAATCTAAAAATAAATCATTTCAGAGACCAATTTAAGTTTCTTCTTTCACATTTGTAAAAGTTTATATTTTTTTACTTGTATAAATTTATAGGACACGGGTGCAATTTTCTTACATGCATGGATTGCATAGTGGTCAAGTCAGGGCTTTTAGGGTATCTATCACCTAAATAACGTACACGGTACCCGTTAAGTAATTTCCCATTATCCATTCCCCTCCCAGCCCTCTTCCTTTTGAGTCTCTTTTCCATGTCCTCATGGACACATTTTTTAGTCCTCTTTCCATGTCCACATGGACACATTTTTTAAAGCTCCTACTTATGAATAAGAATCTGCAATATTTATATTTCTGTCTGACCTGTTTCACTGAAGATAATGACCTCCAATTCCATCCATGTTTTCAGAAAATACATTCTTTCATTCTGTGTGTGTGTGTGTGTGTGTGCGTGTGTCACATTTCCTTTGTCCAATTAACCACTGGTGGACATTTAGGTTGATTCCACGTCTTTGCTGTTGTAAATAGTGCCACGATAAGCATCTAAGTGCAAGTATCTTTTTGATATATTGATTTCTTTTACTTTGGGTAGTTACCTAGTAGTGGGAGTGCCAACTCAGGTTTCTTATTTAAACTTTTGAAAATATTCTATTGAAATAAAAATTTGAAAGGTAATATCCATATTTATTCATTTCATTTTTCTTTTAATTATGTAAAGTAAAAAGAATACATTTCTTCACTAAGCCCCACATAGATGCATGCAGATGGACTCCATTTACCCCATCATGTTGTATAAGGCTCATTTTCCACATGTACCATGCCATTGAAAACTTTGGAAAGCAATTCATTTGTTAATAAACAGTAATCAGAAAATCAGTTGCTAGAGGACAGTAAGACAAAAATATTTATCTGAGAAATTTGCAGCTTCGATTGAAGGACTGGGATATAGATTGTGCAGGAAACTATCACAGCAGTGATCACATATGGACAAATTATTAAACTAAGGGGGTGCAAGTGGACATGAATGAGGGCATGGATAAAACCCATCATATCTGGAAATAGACTGACTCTATGGGAGGCCATGAGTAGAAATCATTCAAGTTTTCCAAGTAGATTGTTAGTTATAGTAATAGCTATCATCATGAACATAAACAATTCTTTCCTGGCCCTCTTCCTAAATGTCTTCTATTTTTATGTTTACATTTCATGTATTGCATTATTTTATACAAATTTATGCACTTAAATTTTGCTGGTGTTTTCTGGTACAGGAAAGTCTGGGTAATGATAGAATATACTGTTACCTGCACATATGTGGTACATCTGGTGTACTGCAATATATCGTCATAATTTAGCCCTTTTATCTACTCAACTTTAAGGCGCAGTAGTCTCAATGTGAGTACTCGAAGGATTGCCTTTAAGGTAATTTACCATTTTGCATTTCATTTGTAGTATGTGGTATCTACTAAGTATGATTGAAAGTACTTCTTCTTCCAAAGAAATAAATTACAACTTTATGATATTTCATAAAACAAAGTTGCAGGAATTACCAAGCTTACCTTGAGATTTTGTCAAATTTATCTTGACGATTTGTAAGTGTATACTTTGTGGCCTCAAATAGTAAGCTTACAAAGGGCAGAGAACACATGTGAAGATTCCTGAATCCACAGAATATAAGTGTGAAAATTCTGAAGAGGACGCTGAAGGCCAGTATTTGACCTTGAGCTTCACCATTACTTTTATAACTACAGGATGGTTGCCTTTATTCTCTGTATCTTCTACAAAGTGTAAGACAAAGATGTAGATTTAGATGCCACTTGTCTCAGAGAATTACTAAATTGACCCACTTTGGTAGTATACTTCAAAGCCCTATGTAAATGACCAAGAACTTATAAAGGAAATATACATATAAAAATGTATTAAATAATATATGCATTGTTCATATTTTTTAATCAGATGAATTTGATATAATATCTATAAAGTTAAGTAGTTTACTTTCACATTTTGGTCTCTTCAATCCATACTTATAAGAGAAAGAGTTAAATCCCTATATTTTTAACTTCACAAAAACAGATTTGTTTGGACAATCTACAGGAACTTGTCAAATAAAAGGGAGTAGGTGTTCATATAATAACATATAACACAAGGTTACCAAAACATAGCCACTTAATAGATCTTTCTCCTGCCTCAGTTTTAACCAGATCTCAGGTCCAGGACTTCAACCTGTAATGAAGTCTGATAAGGAATATAGCTTATTGGTGACATGGATAGTAAAACTTTCAGCTTGTGAGGCATTTGTGAATCAGTAAAATAACATATTTCAGAGAACATGCCCAAGTCAAAGAGCAAAAACACCCTCTTTAACACAACCTTGGGCAACTGTAAAATACAATCTGCAATAACAGTTAAACATAACAGTTCTTTGGGGACTTGTATAAAAATATATAAAAGTAAATGGGTCACCAGCTTTCCAAATGTGGTTTGCCTTTGGAAAACTAAAGCAATACACTAGAGAAAAGCACAGACAGTCTATACATGGTCACATTTTAAAACCATGCATTTTGGTTTTTCCAGATGAAGGCATTGCCTGGTATCTTCATCCAGGGTCTCACCCTCTTGATTATTAAATAAGGTTTAACACAGGACTAAGTAGCCAGGGGCTTTAGTAAGACGCTCCCTTCTTCTTCAGTGAGTTTTATAATTTCGTGCTCTATGAGAACTGCAGGTTTCTGATTATTTCAAAAAATATATGCCCCCTTTTTAAGTGAGAAAATGATTTACTATGCTGCTTTCATGCTTTTAATGACTGAAGGTTTATATTCCATTAGAAACCAGCAACAAAAATAATAAAAGTACATAATCATACTCAGATGCTAATTGTGGATTATTAGTTGAGGGGGCATAAAATATCTCAAATTAATTTCTATAATGTTACCTTTAACAGAAGTGTTATAATTTTCTTATTCCAAGGATAACGTAGACAAGGATTCATAACAAGGCTCTTATATCTGAATGGAAAACCTCAAATCTACGTAGAGATGGCTTAGAGCTAAAGGGAAGAGAGGGTGAAAGTTTATTTGGTGTTCACCCAGATAATAGTGTCAACATACCAGCTGGTCATTTCATTAAACCAATAATTATATCTGCACCACTGAATGTAGCACTTGGCAGTACACAATCATTCTATTTTTTCATATATGTGTATATTCCTGGGGCTTCCAGCCTGTGGGAACAAATGGTCCACATTAAACCAATACTGAAATTAACATGTCTATTTAGCCTCCTGCGATAGCACCAGCTGATCTGAGAACCCAGAGAGCGTGCCCTAACTCTACCCTGAGAGATGTCTCCAGGTTTCTCATAGCAACTAGTTATAAATTGCCCCAAGTTCTCTCACTTTTTTGACAAGACCCTCCTGACTCTGCTGTCATTATAGAGCATTTTTGATGAGTCGCCAGCAGGGCTTGTCACTGAATCTTTTCTCCGCTGGCACAAAACTCCAATGCATCGTCTTAGAAGACAGTACATCAGACATGTCCTCTTTCATTTAGCTGAAAATTGAAAGCTCTTTTTTTTATAGTAACTCAGTCCAAGAGCCACATAGACAGGGCCACCACCAAGCCATTCTATAAAGCCTGTGTCACAATTTAAACTCAGTTGAGACCCCTTGCTGTTCTAGCATCCTCCCTATTTTCTTCCTCTTTTACCTTCACTCTGTTTGTTTAAAAGCTCTATTATTTTTTATTATACTTTACGTTCTAGGGTACATATGCAGAATGTGCAGGTTTGTTACATATTTATACATATGCCATGGTGGTTTGCTGCATCCATCACCCTGTTTCTACATTAGGTATTTCTCCTAATGCTTTTTTAAGAATAGGGACATAGCATCTATTTATTTGTGCTATCCACCCCTACTAATTGAATGTTGGGAGTCCTATGAAAAGAATTTCTTTAACAGGTGTTATGCCTCCAGCTTAATTTGTATAACTTAATATACATTTTGACTTTCCTATATAAGAGTCATACATCCTAGGAATCTAGGTGTCAGAAAAGCTTCCTACAGTCTATTGGATAAGGAAGCTTAAACAATGGAAGCAACCCATATTGTCAAAGTTTCTATGTTGTGGCAAGAGAAAGCTCTGAGACGATAAACAAGAAATTACATAGCACTTCAGACTACTGGGAAACAAATATTTTTAGAAAAGTTTCTATAGTAAATTTGCTATCAAAAGATCTTTACTGGCCTTGGACGATTTCCATTAATGAGTGTGAAACATGCTCGATTAACAGTGACACACAGATATAGTATTTTTCCCCAGAGAATTGTCACTCACCATTGGATGGGGAATGTGCATCCTAGTGACAATTCTCCTCATGAGGACAAAGTCTGATAAAAGGTATGTAAACATCATTTGTACAAAACTTTGTAATATGTTACTGCATGCCAAAAGACATATCAAATTCCACAAAAAAAGAGAGAAAAAATAATAATTTGGTCTAATAGAATTGTATGTAGTTCAGTTTAGCTTTACTTTGTAAAAAAAAAAATGGTAAGAATTTAACATGAAAAACTGGATAAAGGTTTCTAGATGAAGGCATTTTGGCTAGTACTTTAAAAGAAGAATGCCTTCCTGAGAGCTATAATAGTTCTAGTCCTGAGGAAAGTCCTCTGGGGTTGTTAGAAAATAATCTTGTGCATACTGCAGCTCAAAAGGTCACCAACCATTGGATTGGGCAAGGAACAGCGGAGTCAAACAATAAAAAAAAGTTAGAAAAATAAGTTATTTTCATCGTTTAACAAAAGAGTCTCATAAACCTTCAGGAACGATGTACTAAAAAATACCTGTTCTTATAATTCAAGTTTAACTGATTATGCAAACTGATGACAGTGCATATTTGAAGAAAATTGATAAAATAGGATCATTTTGGTTCATCAATGGATGTATTTCTTCATGATAAGAAAATGAAAAGGAGAAGAAAAACTTAGAGAAAATAGAGCTACAAACTGGATTAAAGTATACATTATAACATAGGATAATCTGGATAAAATGTTGGTCTTGTATACTTTGTGATTTGCATTTATTGCACATTTTTAAGTAACTATTTGTTTACATACCTGTATATATACTTTTAATCATCATGGCAGGATATGGGTTTCATTAATCTTTGGATTTCCCATTCCTAGCTGTTGTTTTTCTAAATAATTACAAATTCACCCAAGTAGTGTTACACCAATTCCAAGTTACCTCCTTTTGAGCAGAGATGTCTGCCTTTTTTACCCACTGTAACCTTAGTCCTGTTTCTTGCATTAGGAACACAGTAGACAGTATATGAATATTTATGAAATGAGTAAATGAATGAATGAATGAATCCTGGCCTTCATGGGAGGGGGAGCCATAAATGTCTGTAATAAAGTAGTAAGAAATAAAACATGAAGGCTCATAATGTTAATGGAATGACTTGAGATGCATACATTATGGTGCTATACTGAATTAGCATAGACTCTGCTCCTATTGAGAAATGCACAAATGGAAACCAGTCCTATTTGTGCTCACCATGCTCCTGATTTCTCTCATCTCATGGACAAATGAATGAATAAATAAATAACCAAATCCCTGCTTGGAGCATTTTTCTCTATATATAGACATGTTATATGAGTGCTATATTGTCGCTAATATGTCTTCAGTAATCTGAGTAAATTATTGAACCATTTTCCTATTTGCCAAGAGAAAGCATGATGAAAGCACTAAGTTTTAGAGGGTTAGAGGCAGATTCCTGCAAATGAAGGAAAAGATTGTAGGCATCAATTTCTTTTTCTCTAAAATCAAACAAAACCTCATTAGAAGAGTGCCTGAGTTAACAAATAAAAACCTGTAGATCTACCTCACTCAATTGAACATTCTTTGTTTTTTTGTTTTTATGTTGAATATATCATTTAGCATATGGTGCATCAGTTAGCTGGTGTACTGGTTAGAAATATAGGCGAATATGAACCTAAATATCAACTGTCAGTTACATTATCATTTTATTTCCTTCCATTTTCCCTTCCCTGTCCATCCCATTGTTGCTTTCTTTTGTCTATGCTTCAAAGTGTGGCATATACTCTTAGCAATGAAGATAATTTAATTTATTGATCCATTGACTTCAGGCACTTGGACAAGCAGCTCCATTAGTAGCTGCAACCGGGTACTCCTCTGGGCCCAGGATTCTAAAGAGGAGACACTTTAGGTCTGACACGTAAATTGCTCTGAGGGAGGCAAGAGTCTGCTGCATCCATTACTCCCATTATTGGCCTATTTGTCAGCGACTCAGAAAGCAGAGCAGCTCCATTGCAAGTCAAAGGAGACATAAGATCATCCCTAAGGCAAGAGGAGAAAGAAGATGAATTGAAAGAAATTGATTTGTGATATCCTGCCAAATGACAAACTTATGCAGCAAAAGAAGAACCCTACAGGCCTTCAAAAGGTGGGAGGGAAGCAGAAGAGAAAAAGGAAAAAAGTAAAAAGTGTATTCATACCCATAAATAATGTATATAGGGAAGTCTCTTTCATTTCATTGTGTTTATGTGTGTGCATGTGTGTGTTTTGATCGCTGCAGTATTGCTGTATAACTGATCTTAAGAAAAGAAAATTCAACTGAAGCTTTTTGTTTCAATGACTCAAGAAATGGGTGAGCTGCATTTAGTTTTGATCTTTGACAACAGCCACCAACAATTTCAGAGAGAATGAATTAAGAGATCCTGCTGAGGCCGAAAAGCATGCACAAGCACACACACACCCGCACTCACGCATGCACCCCGTCATATACACCTGGAATAACCCAGTTGCTATTAAATCAAATTTCAAGTTCTCCCCTCATTATAAAGAAGCTCATGTCTACAAACTAGTCTGCTTGCCCACATCTTGTTTTATCTGGCACTGGTCCCCGAACAAAAATCAATCTCCAATTCCCTTTAATGTGTAGTACTAAATCCAGAAAGCAAAACAAAACATGGGAGTCTCACATTTATTATGGAACCTCTTTTATCTGGCTGGAGGGCAGCCTTCTAATCAAGGGAATGAATAAACAGTCATTTACTTACTTTCAGGGAACAGAGGAGACAGCTCAATCTTCTTGAAGGCCAGGAGAACCAAAGGGGCCCTTCAATTTGTAAATCAAAACATTAGCAGCTTGTTAATTTAGCCTGGCAATTATTAAGATGTAAAGAAGTTTGTATTACTGTGTTTATTGATGGAGGTTATAGGTAGAAGCAAAACTACTTACTTTCTTTGTGGAAGAAAATTATCTGGTAACTGAGACTAGAAGGTTTTTTTAATGGTAGACATTTAGTGAAGTTTTTAAAAATATGTACTTCCTTGTTTCTCAAAGAAAAAAAAAGCCAGCAACCTAAACTACAAGAGCATTTAGAATATTGCCGCATCATATGTCTAGAGGCATGATATTATAGTAAGATTGATCAAAAGCATGGTATTGATTGAGGTTTTCACATCCTAGCTGTGTAGTATAATACATTGTACTTGACAGAAGACAGAGAGAACAGGTAGACAGACAGATAGACACACACACACACACACACACACGTTCACACATTCTGGGTAAATCTAGAGAAAGGAATTTCTCATGCGTAGATTTACATTGATTACATTCTTTTCTTTATCCACAGCAGTAGCTTCATTTGTAAGTGCTGCTCCACCTACAATTCAAATTCACCAAAGCAGGAAGGACTCTATCCTGTACTGTAGAAGAAATGCACACCTTTGTATTTATTGTGGTAGAAACTGAGGAAACCAAAGGTTTTGACGTGCCCAACCTAATACCCAGATTTGTTTCTTTAAAATGCCTTTCTGGAATGGCTTTTTGAAATTTTTATGCTGTTATTTTACAAACCTCAATCAATAAAAGTTCCACATTAAATCTTACCATCTCTTTTTCACTTTTCACAAATTTATTTTACTCAATGTAACTGAAAGAGGGTCTGCTGAAGATGAAGATGTGTGCTTTACGCATTATGTGGCAATTAAAAAATTCTAAAATTGTATGATTTGGAAAGACGCTAGAAGAAAGTGTAAGCAAATATTTGTATAAATTTATGATAAAGAAAGACTTTATAAACATAGTTTTAATTAAAGATAAAATCTAAAATAGAGAAAAAAGGTACTAGGTTTGATGAACTGGGGAAGGAAGTGTTCCACAAATAAATGTAAAAGATAAATAAGCTTAGAAAATGTTTGCAACATGTAAATATTTGTAATATCACATTGTTCTTCTTACTACAACAAAGACTCTTTAAAATTATTTTTTAAAAGGCTGATACTTCTGCTATTATGCGATTTGTAGGATTATTGTTAATTATTCTGATATAGCATGGGGATCCTGCTGAAATCACGGGCCAAAATTATACCCCAGGGAGTAAACAAGGAAATACAGCAAAGATGAACACTATCAGAGATATAGCTGATCAGTGTTCTGGGCATAATTGCTGAAGCACTTAAGAGACAAAATTTTAAAAATGAAAATAAAGTTAGCAAATTATTATTTTACATTTTATAGAATCACATGAATGTATGTATAACACAGTTGAACTTTATTTTTTCTTAACATTTGCAATCAATCAGTCACCTTAGTTAACATTGTAAGATTTTTCTTCCCCCCTCTGTAAACCCATTGTAAAGAGAGTCTGTGTGGCATTTTAATTGAACGGTGCATTGTTTTATTCTTCTAGTGGAAATGTTCCTTAAATTGCTAGACCTCTAATACAGCAGTGGCTATAATTGCAGAGATAAGCAACAAATATTTTGTGTGTTGGTTATTAGGCATGTTAGTGTAGCTCCCTTCTCACTTCCACCCTATAGGCCCAATGCATATATTAACTCCTGACAGAAAATATCCCAATCCCAAGTTCAGTATTATCTTAGAACTATGTTGAACTAAATCCTCAGAACAACTCCAAGCTATAAGGTTGCTGCTTCCGACGTGTGTACATGATAATACCAGTGAATATCATTGGCCTTGGTCCATCAGCTAAAATGGGTTCCTAAATTGAGTTCTTTGCTCTTTAGTAACATTGTGTTGATACCAAGACAATAGTGTAACACATTCCACAACTCTTCAAATAATGGTGCTATTAGAAGCAAGGAAAAAAGGAAAACAAGCCCTGATGAGAAACATTACTCCATCTTCCAGTATTTCATTGAAATCAATTTGCCTCTAGGTGACCGGCTGGTGGCAAATTGGACATTGCAGAACTTTGGGGTCTCAGAAGCCGTTATGGTTGATGGCACTTTTAGCATCAAGCAGTGGAGGACTTACTAAGTCAACCACAGTGAAGTAGAAGTCCATAATCCCAGCACTTTGAAAGCTGGAGGCAGGCGGATCACTAGGTCAGGAGTTTGAGACCAGCCTGGCCAACATGGAGAAAACCATGTTGTTTTAGTCTCTACTAAAAATACAAAAAAAAAAAAAACCCACAAAATTATCCGGGCATGATAGCTGTAGTCCCAGCTACTCAGGAGTCTGAGGCAGGAGAATTGCTTTAACCTGGGAGGTGGAGGTTGCAGAGTGAGCTGAGATTGTACTACTGCACTCCAGCCTGGGCAACAGAACAAGACTCCGTCTAAAGAAAAAAAAAAGTCCATATTTTTGAATCCATGCATAACTTCCATTGTTGTCACCAGAGATATTGGTTCATAAAGCCTTTGAGCAAGCAGTCAAATGGTTGGAGGAAATTAATTTACATTCGTAGAGGTTCATCTTGTGCATGGATTCTTGGATAGTACTGTCCACAGTGATGATGAGTGTATGTGTGTTTGTGTGCATGTGTGTGTTTCACATTTAAATAAAACACAATTATGAAACTCATATTCTAAGACCAATTCTCTCCCAGTCTTAGGCAGTTTTCTTCCTTGTCCTAAATATCCAGAGAAATAATCAGCCATTGTTCATGGACTTATGTCAATCCTTAGTGTATATCTCCATTCTGCACGATGTTCTGCTAACTGTATAATTTTTTTCTTCTCATTGTCCTTTAAGAACAACCTTAAGGGCAGGGCACAGTGGCTCAGGCCTGTAATTCCAGCACTTTGGGAGGCCGAGGTGGGTGGATTCACCTGAGGTCGGGAGTTCGAGACCAGCCTGACCAACATGAAGAAAACCCATCTCTACTAAAAATATTTAAAAAATTAGCCAGGCTTGATGGTGCATGCCTGTAATCCCAGCAACTCGGGAGGCTGAGGCAGGAGAATCGCTTGAACCCGGAAGGCAGAGGGTGCAGTGAGCCAAGATTATGCCATTGCACTCCAGCCTGGGCAACAAGAGCAAAACTCCATCTCAAAAAAAAAAAAAAAAAAAAAGAAAAAGAACAACCTTAGGGAGAGTTGGAACACTTCAGACGTCACATGCCATGCAATACTGTCGATAGTCTATACACCAGACCCAACTTACTCTTTTCCTTAGTCAACTTGTCAGAAGAATTACCTTGTCGATGTAAGTGGTTGTTGAGGAGGCCGTAGCAGCACTGCAGAGTTAAATGCACCAGAAGTGGAAGTCAGCTGCTCATGTGATATCCTTGTTCGAAGGCTTACCAGTTTTCCATAGAAATGCCGTGGAATAGGGCATGGGTTTCCACCACCTGAGACCTTCAGTGCTGTCTTCTCTTAGCTTGGACAAATCTGTTTTAGTCCCTTTTCCCCTGTTTTTATCTCTATTTTTACCACTAACAAACTTTATATGATCTTTTTAATAGGCTTATACATTAAAATAACACAGGTTGCAAAGGTAAGACTGTTTTACCCAACCACACACCTCCCCTTAAGAAAGAAAAGTCAATTCTCTGCTTATATGGAATGAGAGTGAGGGAGAAAATACAGAAAGAAAAAATAACTACACCATGGCTTATACCAAAATTTATATGTGTATTTTTAATGCGCTTAGTATATCCATATCATGTTTCAAAAAAGTTAGAACCACTGAGAGTCACATATAACTATTTTAATGGTCTATTATTTATTTTGTAATGTTGGTGGGTTTTGGGGTGCAGGGGGGCGCTCAGCTCGCTCCCCAGTGAGCTCCAGGCTCTTGGTCTCTTGATCTCTCAAGGAAGAGAGAGGGATCCACGGCAGGTGCACTCGTAAATACCGGACCCCAAAAAAGTTTTTGTAGAAAAGTGATTTATTTAGGCAAAGAAAGAAGAAAAGGAGAAGAAGAGAGAAGGCTTCCACAAGGAGTATGGAAGGGGATCCCAGAGGGAAATCCACCCGGATGAAGGAGACAGGGACGTTTAACCTGGGAGGAACTCCCACCTTCTCCAAGCCCCCTGACCAATGAAAAGAGTTCCCTTAAACTTCCGCTGGAGTGGTTGACTTTTAACCTTTTCCCGTGCCTGCGAAAATTAAACAGAAACTGTTAAATCTCCCGGATGGAGAGGCATGGGAGTGGGGCATGGCGCTCAGAAGTTCTTGCACTTAAAATACGCCTCCTTGTGGACCCAGAAAGAGAACACATTCCCCCAGTGTGTTCTATAATGTTATTGTCATTAATATACAGCTGTGCATTGTTTCTCATCCAGGGTCATTATACAGATGTGCAGTATTTTGTCTTTTCATTATGAGTTAGCTGTCGCAAAATTGTGGACTATGGAACATGCACACCTGTCAAGTCATGTCTTGCTATATTCAATCCACTTTGACTTTCTTTTCCCAGACACCTGCCCCTCTTTTTCCTCTCCTCAGTAGCACCAGGTGTCCCAGCCCCTTTTGTTTAATGAAGAGAAAAGTCCAGAGTAGATTCACACTAAAATGTTGTGTGATTTAATATATATTTCTTTTCCATGCTTGCCTAGAAAGGATAAGGCATAGCTTAAAGTCAGAAATGTTTACTGAGTGGTAGATTTCACGCAGTGACACTTGAGAATGTCATTCTATACTCACCATTTTGCAACCTTCCACAATGGGACACATTGTGTATTTCTGAAGGCACTATCTGTTAGAGGGATGTGTTGAAAAATCAAGTTCCTGGCAAAGGTAAAAGCTGTGCCTATTAAGCAACAATTCCCAGCAAACCTTTCTCCAGGCTGATAAGTAGTTTTGGCTCTTTGAAAGCCTTCTCGTAGTCCATTAAGCAGCATGAGCATCCTCTGAGGAATAATGTTCACTGATGATCACATTGTTGATGTAATTAAGGTCCCTATACATAAAGACTTTAAATACCTATTGTTGTATTTTGTCATTTCCTGAAATTTTTCTTTTTTGATATTTTTCTAAGCATAAAGTTCATGAAAAGGTGAATGTTAATTGCAACATTTGAGAAAAGTCCCTTAGCTCATTATGTGTGATGGATAAGTGAAAAATAAGTTTAAGCTATAGCCACAAATGTTTCTTGTGACTTTTTAGTTAACTATGATAATTTCCAGAAAAAGAAAAGAGAGGGTAACTTTGAACTTAGTGTGTTTTGTAGGAAATCGTGCTCTTACACATTCAAACATTTTGTATTTTCTTAATTTGCATACCTATTAAATCATAGCTTAAATTTAGCAATTTTTTTTAGCATTTTATTATTAACATAGCTGACAATCTGGATAAGTTCACACCACACAGAAGTCAGTAGAGACTTTTAATGCATAAAGTACCTAAGGACTCAATTTGTGATTAATTTTTTTTAAAAAACCTTTTTTCGAATGTATTAAAAGGAATACACAGAACCTTTATTTTCATATTATCTTTATTTTAAAATCCATATACAATATAGAAAGTCTAGTGCAACATCAATTTAATTTGTATAACTTGTATGCCAAAGAAATTATAAGTCAAAAAAGATAATTTTCTTCAAAGACAGAAAAACACATGCTTAACTACAATTGCATTTTAAATAATGGTAGTTCCATTCATCTTACTCAATAGCTTATTTGCCTTTTAAAAGATTAAGATATTTAATTATGTTCATATTTACCTTATACAGTAAACATGCATGTGATTAATGATTTTCAAAATAAAAAATTGAATTGGAGGCCTTTCAACCTAATACAAACATTTTAAATAAATAATTTATTATATTTTCTAAGGAACCTTTGGCCAATATATAGAATTCAACAAATGCCTATGTAAGTCAGAATCAGTAATAAGTTTTGTTTTAAATAACTTGGGAAATAATTTACATGTTATACTCAGCTTTCTGTAATTGATTAGATTCTACTCTAGTTTAGGAGTAATGTAATAGTAAAGATGAGCTAAATATTAGTTTGTCCTGAGGCAGAAACTGATTGAATAGTCATTTTGTTTTAACTTTTCAACAACTGTTTAGGCGTGGTGTAGATAGCTTAACAAGAGCTCCACTGTTCAGCTTCTGCAGCAGCTTTGGCTACTCCAAGGGAAAAACAAATATAGTAACACAATCAAGGATAATGTATTACGCATTTCAGTCTATTGTTTCAGCTTTGTTAGCCCTCTCCTTGCCAAAATCAACATAAAGGAACTTTAAGTCGTCAATGAAGTGCTGACAAAGAGCAAATGCTGCCCCGAAGTACCAACATATATCACTGTTTGTATATGTAAAGACAAGCTTCTCAATCTGTCTATTTCGTGTTGGTTTTAAATCTGAGGCCGACTATTTTCTTCCTTGTCCTAAATATCCAGCGAAATAATTAGCCATTGTTTAGTGGACACTTCCACCCCAGTGGCAGGCACAGAGCAGGTGCCCTAAGAATACTTACAAATGCTGTCTTTACATTTCATAATACGTCATTGATATGCATTCTCATATGTATAAGTATTGAACTTCATCTTTGCTTGTTATGCCCAGTGTACAGAAACAGTTCTTTAGGCATAAGCCACACTTCTCCTTACCTAATATTGTTTTAGTCTTCAAAAGCCAGGATTTGATCCACTGACCTACTTTTCCATAGCCACACATGGAACATACCTCTCCTTGGCTCTTCAGGAAGCTTTTGGTTTCACTCAAAACCAGCTCTGAGAGAACTGTCATTGTGATTTCCTGGGTCAGATTAATTATAGGGCCCGCTGCTCTCTTGGCCAAGTTTATTACTAATAATAAATCACTATTCAGCCACTCATTTTCTCTGTCTTCTTTCTTTTTCGGTAGTCTCAGGCAATCTTCCTTAACCCTCACTGTCATGATGCTCAAAATGTAGTAGGTCTTGCTCCTGCCTTATCCATTCTGAAAACTCCCATTAATTTCAGTGTACAGGTTCATGCCCATATAGAATTAATCTAAAGATTTTGAAGTGTTAGCCCAAGCTGGAAAATTAATGGAACTTGAGCAGACTTATGTGACAGGGTTAAAACAATTGTCAACCAAAAAAAGGCAAAAGACCAGACTGCAAAGCAGTGAGGAAAGGCATTACTGGGATCTTAGTAACTGTCATTTGGAAGACACAAATTCAGCCAAATTGTGTTCAGAGAGACAAAGGGAAGTAGGGATTTTATTTTATTTATTTATTTTTTGATGGAGTTTTGCTCTTAGCATTCAGGCTGGAGTGCAATGGTGCAATCTCAGCTCACTAAAACTTCCGCCTCCCAGGTTCAAGCGATTCTCCTGACTCAGCCTCCTGAGTAGCTTGGATTACAAGTACCTGCTGCCACGCCCAGCAAAGTTTTTGAATTTTTAGCAGAGACAGGGTTTCACCATGTTGGCCAGGATGGTCTCAAACTTCTGACATCAGATGATCTGCCTGCCTCAGCCTCCCAAAGAGCTGGGATTACAGGCATGAGTAGGGATTTTTAAAAACAAGCTAAGGATGATTACATAAGTTGTTTTGAAAGACTTATCACTCATTGGTGAAGGTGGCTGGCATAATACACAAGTCCATAATTCATTATTTGTTGCTATTCAGGAGTCACAGCACTGGTGAAATTCACCTGTTTTCCAGGATGTTGTGGTTGCAGCAGTTTTTCCCAGTTCAAGGCTTCAAGACAAGAAGACAAGCTCCTGTTGTTCTTTTCTTTTTTTTTTTTTTTTTTTTTTTTAGTTTTTTGGTAGAATTTCAGGCTGTGTAGGTAGTCCTTTTAGGATAGCTTCTTGACTTCCTAATTCAATTTTAGAGCTCTGAAACAGTGATGTCATTTTGTAGATTGCATTTCAACCAACAAACAAACCAATAAAATAACTGGTCATTTCTTGGTGTGACCTGCTTCACATATATGTAATTTTAGAGCCAAATAATTTCATTTTGAAACTGTCCTCTCATGAAAATTTCTAGTTTATATAGACGTTGATGTGCAGGACATCCTATGTTATCTGAGTTTTGTGAAGTACTATTATATCAACAGACTTTAGATTGTAAAGCAAATGCTTGACCTCTTTAGAGCTTCTGTGGGTTAGAAATGTTGGTTATGTATGCAACACTTACTTGTCTTGTTTTCTTGTCAGCTGGTGTTTAAGTCATCGCTTCTCACCAGCTCTTGAAGTATTCTTAGGGAAGAAAATTTTGTCTACCTGAAATTACAAATGGAAAGAAGCACAGATACAACCACATAGTTTAGAATAAAGCCTTTATTTTTAAAATCCTATATTTGGGATTACCAAGTTACTTTCCCCTTTTTTACAACAATCGATTAAAAACCAAATAGTTTGGTTTAGGGTTACACTAATTCACATTCTTGTCTATCCACATGCAACTCTGCTGATTCTTTATAAGAGCAATCTGATCTTAAATTAAACTAGTGATATATTCAAGGAAGACATCTACTCATCTTCTCCCTCTCTTTTCTCCTAACCATGGATGATACACATTGATTCATTTGGCCATGCAATTCCACATTTCCAGTGGTGGTGAATAGATGATCCGCTGGTGCAAATGAAACTCAGGAAAGCCTGCTGAAGGCTTCTGGGAGGATTACTCTTCTTTATAGGAAATAAAGAAAAGTGAAGAGGGGCATTGGGACAGAGAGAAAGAAAGACATGAGAATTACTATTTCTACTTTCTTGTTCTTCCTGTTTTCTGCTACATTTTTCTTCCTTGGATAGTGGACTCAACACCATCTAACTGGTGAATTAGCCAATCCAAGGAAACTCCTGCTTTTGCACATCTTATTATGTGGTTTTTGTTGTTTATGTTGCTATTGAAACCAAAAATATTATAGATGATATGTGGACATAGTACTTAAAGACCAATCAAACGTTGAGATCTTCAGGGTCTACACAGACAATTTGTCTATGACAAACG
Organism: Cacajao melanocephalus; assembly: GCA_963573385.1. NCBI lineage: Eukaryota > Metazoa > Chordata > Mammalia > Primates > Pitheciidae > Cacajao > Cacajao melanocephalus. The sequence goes on from CAUYLG010049831.1 coordinate 19,314, forward strand.
TTCAAAAGTTTATGAAGCATAATGCAGAGGGATAGGGTGCTGAGAAGTTAACTAACTTTCCTTACAACATATGAAGGCTGGCCTTATAGAAATCTACCATAGAAAAGAACTATTCAGGCTAAGTTTGTCTAAAATATAGAACAATTTACCTCCTGGGTGATGCCACAGTATATGACTCATGCTTTCATTATAGAACACATCAAATGATTTTGTAAAGAACAATATCTGTGTCTGTCTTTCTTGCTAGCATGTGAGCTACTTGATATTTTTATACTCAGAAATTGTTGAATGAACCTGAAAAGTGAAATACATATATACACACAATACAAAATTTATATACATATATATATAACTTTTTACAGGATTTTTCCTCCCCAGTTTTAATTACTCATAAGAGAGAGAAGATAATGCCTAGAATTAACTATGTATACACACACATACATATGTAAATGTATATATTCAATATTATTGCTTAAGCCCAACCTTATCTTCTTTTGGAATTTAGTAAGCAAGACTTGGAAATTTTTGTTTTGATGAATCCATGGACATTTCTATTGATCACTGAGTTTTGAGAACTGCTTGATTTAGCAATAGAAAATAAAGAAGCAAGAAAAAATTGAATGCAAAGCTCTAGATTGTTTCTACTAATATCTTGATGCAGAAATAGAAGAATTCTTAATAAACAAATGCCATTCTTTCTAGTGAATCTGATGAATTCTAATGAAAACAACTACAACAAATTCAGCAGCTTCAAAAGACATTCCAACAGGCCTCTGGACCCTTCTGATTTTCTTTATTATCTTGTTCACTTTCACATCATTTTCACTCAGCATGCATTCAATTCAGTCTCATTTTAATGGATTTCCAGTTGGGAAAGTGTAATGTTGAGAGCTATCAGAAGCAGGTCGTTTCAGGGATATGGCTGTGGGAAGGTTTCACTTATCATTCCCTAATCATTGAAATATCAATGAGAATGACTTAAAGTCCAAGTGACGGTTATACTTTCTGTGTCTCTTCAGGGCAAAGTGAACTGAAACTCCATTAGAGAAGAAAATAAGGGCCATTCTCAGCCAGGGAGTTCATTACCATGATATTTTTCTGTGATACTTCTAAATTGTCTTTGCGGCTGGACTTGAATTCATAAGTTCTTTATACAATCTAGTTCACTTTAGTTATTTCAGGTCATTTCTAGCATAAGGGTCTCAGTGAAGGCCCACAAAATATATTTAAATAAATGAAAAGTTTGGGTTACATTGTTTTATTCAAATATATACCTCCTGGGGAACTTCAATGAAGATAAACTAGAGAACACAGCCTTTACATGGAAAAGAATATAGTCTTTGGGACCAGATTCCTGGCTCCACAAAACAAGACATTTACATTTTTCAGATCCTCAATGTTCTCATTTGAAAAAAAGGGTCATGCTAGCTTTTTAGAAGATCAATTTGAAAACAAAGAGAAAAATGCCTAAAAAGTAGTGTTTGGTAGGTGATAAATATGTACTTCATAAAAGTCAGCTAAATATTAATATTTACACTGTTTTAAAATGATTTGGTGGAAGTTACAGGTGGATATATGACTGTATTTTTACAGGTTGTGTGACTAAATTTATCAAAGGACCAATCATTTCTTGGTAACTCTTTAAATACTCCTAATAATCCTGATAATAATAATTTTTGGAGTTAAAGCTAGTTAATGAGTTTATTCTTCTATTTTTATTAAAATTGTGATTATCCTTAGAAAACATATTCCTTCTTGAGCTATGGGTTTTGGAATTATGTGACAATAGATCTTCTGACTTCACAGTTTATAAACTGATAACAAAAAACCATATATATAAATGGCAAATAAACTAATAGGGAAGTAAAGTTAGATACAATTAAACATAATAAAAGACTTAATGGCATAGCTCCTGTACTTGAGGGAATCACTAAACAGAAAGTACATTTTTTTTTTTTTGAGACAGAGTTTTGCTCTTGTCGCCTAGGCTGGAGTGCAATGGTGCAATCTCGGTTCACTGCAACCCCCACCTCTCAGGTTCAGGTGATGCTCCTTTCTCAGCCTCTCAAGTAGCTGGGATTACAGGCACCCCCCAACCACACCCAGATAATTTTTGTATTTTTAGTAGATACTGGGTTTCACTATGTTGGCCAGGCTGGTCTTGAACTCTTGACCTCTAGTGATCCACCTGCCTTGGCCTCCCAAAGTACTAGGATTACAGGCATGGGCCATTGCACCCAGCTCAGAAAGTACATATTATTGTACTTTCTAACTGGTGAATTAGCCAATTAATTCATATTTATTGAACAATTAATTATTTATTGAATTCTTAGCAAAAGGTAATCAGGTAAGAGATATCAGAATCTTCAAAAAAGAGAAGAATTTTTTTGAGCCATATTTGCCATAGTATTACATTCTAGACAGAGAGAAGTGTGAAGAATAAATCTTAGAGTCACAGAATTATTTAATATATTTATTGAAACCTTTTATAATAGTCTAGAACAAGACTAGCTGGGTTGATTTAGGCTTGCTCATAGGAGAAGAGGAAAACTTTGATAATGCCTGTGGGCTTTATTATTAAGGTAATCATGGGTTAATAGAAATTTATAGAGAGTTATAAAATAATTTAAGGTACCTTTTGAATTAAAAACCCACTAAATTTACATACCAATGTGCAGAAAAGGAGAGATACACAGATTAAAGAAAATACATGGAACTGTATAAAAATTACAGAAAACTGGAAATTTGAAAATATATTTTAATATATATAGTAGATATTGGAATAAAAAAAACTTTTAAGAAACAATAAAAACAATACTTTAAAAAAATATGCTCTGAAAGACAAATGACCAGAGGTCATAAATGAAAGACTTATCAAATAATTCATAAAATGTAAAATTAATCCCATGAAAAATTTCAAAGTACAAAATAAACATAATAGCACTCTATTTACCTATTAAACTAATAGAGACATTTATTTTAATAATAATATCATATATTAATGAAGGCTCAAGGGAAAAGGTAGTATGACATACACGCGGTAGGTGAGATAAATTTGTCCTTGATGAAAAAAATTGATTGTTATCAAATTACTTGATATTTTTCTCCTAGTCCAAGCAGTATCAAATGTAGGAATTCTTTCCAAGTAACTTATTGTGATTGTTTCCAAGGTATCTTATTCTTAAAGATGTTCATTACACTGTCATTTAACAATGAAAACTTGGAATTATTAGAAATATATTTGAGGCAGGCCCATTAAGTTCAACCTTAGGGAAAGCAGCAATTCACAGAAACTGTAATATAAATAGGTACTCTTAGAATTTTACAAGTGGCAGTTCTGATCTTAGAGACTATTTATATAAATTATATATACTATATATATAAGCACACACATATGTAGGCACACACACACATAATGAAAATTGCTACTGATTAAAATATTCTTAGCAATATGAAAATGTATGAATGATCTATGAAATGAAAAAAAGCAGTTTACAAGATAATAGATATTTAATTTAAAAATAAAATAAAAACAAATATACATAAAACCCACTTCCAGTATAAAAATCTAAAAATAGATACATATAACTTATTAAAATGTGGGTGCTAGATTTGTTTTACTTATGGTTGTCTTCATTGTTAAATGCATATTCTATTCATATAAAAGTTTTAAATTATAAAAACCAAAACAAGTGGTCATAGAGAGGAACATAAAAGAATCAAAATATGTAGCTTTTTTGTTCTCTACACTACAGACAATGAACTTGGAATTAGTACAATATCAATTGGAATGAAAATAGGATATGTGTGAGAAAGATTATTCTCAAACATCCTCTTATAAATGTATAGGAGAATCTAGAGTTGGAAATCTACAGATATATAACTCCTTATTACAGAATGTTATGAGTTTTTCCTAGAACTTACTCACTGGAATCCAAAATGGAACACATCAATCTATAATGGTTTTCTATCTCTCTCTCTTTTTTTTTTTTTTTTTAATTCTGTATACTGACATGTTGTCAGGTCAGCCTGGGTGAATATTTTGTCTATTTACATTTTTAGAAGAGATGAAACTAGAATTCTACATTCTGGGGTTGCCTGAAAGGTTAATATTCCAAGTTCACCACCTCAGCTTACAGACAACAGAGGCTCTTGTTCAATCCAATCAGTGTGCAAATTCTATTACCTTTGATGTAGTGGTGTCACAGAGGTAGAGACACTCACTGAATAAAATTTCCCCAAGGGAATCTCAATTAGTCTTCTCAGAAAGCCCTAATAAAAGTCAAAGAAGAATTCTCTAATTGTAAATTTAAATCCTCCTGACAAGCCTTTCAAATATAAGAGGTTGTGTTTCCTTATGCTTTAGAATCATCACCATCTCTTTCAGTCTTCAAGTTACCCGTCTCAAAACATACAAGTGTCTCTTGGAGTTAGTTTTATTTGAATGAACATTTTTATAAGGTGATTACCTAAGAATCTCATTTTTCTCCAGGTGCCATTGCTTACCCCCCACCAAAGCACACACACAGTGTTCATATCCCAAACAGCTTACATTTTCTTTGCTTGAGCATGTATAATTCATTGGAAAAACAATACTGCCAATCATACTTCCTTGCTATTTTAGAGCATGATGAGATATTGCAGTAAAATTGGTGTTTCTTTTATACAGTAAGTACTTTTTTGAGGCTAGTAAAACCTGAGCTGGAACACAAATATACTTCGTAATGTAGGAAATAACCTTGATACAATGGTAGTGTCCAAGTACACTGTCAAACAAACTATCCTAGAGTCACAAGACAGAAACACTCAACAGACAAAAATAAAATGCTGTAGTGTATGATTTATTTAATCTATTTGAAATATACGCTAAGAGAATTCAGGTGAAACATATGAGGTAAGCAAGCACATGTAAGACACAATAAAAACAGAGCAAAAGTATCCACAACCTGAATCCTGGGATGATACACAATGCTAAGATCTCCTGTCTCTCTGATAGTGTGGAAGATGTTTGGGGCCAAAGACATATACTTTTTCTTTTCTTTTTTTTTTCTGATGGAGTCTTGCTCTGTCTTCCAGGCTGGAGTGCAGTGGTGCAATCTCATCTCACTGCAACCTCCATCCAATCAGCCTCCCAAATAGCTGGGACTACAGGTGTGTGCCTCACACCAGGTTAATTTTTGTTATTTTTAGTAGAGACAGGGTTTCACCATGTTGGCTAGGCTGGTCTTGAACTCCTGACCTCAGGTGATCCGCTCGCCTTGACCTCCCAAAGTGCTGGGATTACAGGAGTGAGCCACCACAATCAGCCAACATATACTTTCCATCTGAGAGATGTAAAGGCAGTCAAGTCAGTCTGGCCAGAGCTGTAGCTCACCAATTAGCTGGCTGAGCAGCACTGAATTTTGTATGCTTTTTGACAGTTGACATCCAATTAGAAATTACCAATGGGGGGCCGGGTTTGGTGGCTCACGCCTGTAATCCCAGCATTTTGGGAGGCTGAGGTGGGCAGATAAGGAGGTCAGGATTTCAAGACAAGCCAACATTGTGAACCTCTGCCTCTACTAAAAATAGAAAAATTAGTTGGGCACAGTGGCATGACCTATAGTCCCAGCTGCTCATGAGACTGGGGCAGGACAACTGCTTGAACCTGGGAGGCAGAGTTTGCAGTGAGCAGAGATCACACCACTGCACTCCAGCCTGGGCAACAAAGCAAGACTCCATCTCAAAAAAAAAAAAAAATCACCAATGGAAAGCTTAATTAAAACCTCCTGATCATTGTGTGCCTCTTGTGCCTTATTTCTATTTAGTGCATCATAAATATTCAGGGCCTTGGGTATCTCACGTATGTTTAATGCCTGATGACAGTAGGCACCTCTAGTATTTAGTGTTGATGTATATTAGGTGTCTCTTTGTCCTTTCCTCTCTATGTTCACAAATATGTTCTATGCAATTACAACTTCTCTGCTCTAAATCAGCTAATTCCTGTTTGTCTTTCTGCCCTCTATAGCAAGCTTGAATATTCTCAAGCAAACAAAACATAGACACATTACAGATTAAAAATAATATTTATAATTGCTCTATGACAAAATATAATAGAAGGCTTCTTTTTCTCAAAAGTATCTTAAAATCAAATAAGGCTATTTTGAAGTCTTTATAGTATAGTACTTTCTTAATTGCTTCCTGCTGGACAACAAAACCTTGTTTGGTTAAAAAACATTACCAGAAAAAACATAAAGTAGCATTAGTTTGGTATATTTATAAAATTTATCTGAAAAATGTGTGTTTGTATGTGTATACACATTACATGTATAGAGAGAGGTGTGGGTGATTCAGAACAGCTTAGCATTTAATAACAATTCTCATTCTTGGGGGAGTGACTTCTTTGAGATGTTAATTTAACTCTATTTTTTTTACAGGCTTTACAAAAAAATATTAGGTTGGTGCAAAAATAATTATGGTTCATTCTGACGATCACTGATAGACCACTGCAGAGTGAATGGGGAGGGGGTTATAATGTCGGCATATTCTGCTGAGAATTCATATATTTGAACAAAAATTGTTAGTCGCAACATCATACACAGTTTTCAACATGGTGTATCTCAAACAAATTGAATAAAGTTAAAGAGTGTGCTTGGAACAGTGATAATAAAATTTAAAAAATTGTTATAGTTTTAGATGAAAATGTCAGTGCCCATTGTCCAAGATTTACATTAAAAAGTTAAAAAACTTGTTTCATGATCTGAAACTATGGAAATAATTCCAAATTATGTCATATAAGATGTGATCTTATATATTTTTCTAAAGACTAGAATACATATTATAAGTGAACATTTACCTATTTCATCTGCATTCCTAACATTTATATTCCAGTAATGAAAATGGGAGATACCTTTACATTTAAGCTCACTTTAAATATCTACTATCACAGCTATTATAAGAGTAATACAGCTTGGCGCAGAAGCTCACACATGCAATCCCAGCACTTTGGGAGGCCAAGGCAGGTGGATCTCTTGAGGTCAGGAGTTTGAGACCAGCCTGGCCAACATGGTGAAACCCCATCTCTACTAAAGAAATACAAAAATTGGTCCGGCATGGTAGTGGAGCCTGTAATCCCAGCTACTCAGGAGGCTGAGGCAGGAGAATTGTTTGAACCCAGGAGACGGAGGTTGCAGTGAACTGACACAGTGCCACTGCACTCAAGTATGGGTGACAGAGTGACATTCCATCTAAAAAACAAATAAACAAACAAAAAGAGTAATACATAATCATTATAGACCTTGAGAATAATATAAAAAACTGAAAATAGTTTCTGAAAACGCTATCACCTATTAGTAAATGTCAATATTTTGTGATATTTTGCAGATATTTTTCTAAACATATTTACATTTATAAAATTGGTATCAAATGTCTATATATACGTATATACGTATTTAAATAATAAATATATTTAAATACGTATATAAATCAAATATAAATATATGTAAATACGTAAATACGTATATACGTATTTAAATAATAAATTTTCTCCATTTAACTCAATTGGTAATTAAATTCATCTTGTGTAAAGATAAGGCTTTCCATCTTACCACAAAAAAATCATGAAAAAGTAGTTTGACTTTTGCTTCAATATTGCAAAAAATATATTGCAAAACTTTCCCCAATACTTTATTTGCACTCCTCAAGGTATTTTTGCCTTCATGGGTTTATTGCTGTCAATACGATTTGATTAAATGTTTTTCTGGATAATATTTTGTCATATATATTTTTATATTTTAGGCAAAAATGTATTAAAATTTTGCAAAATGTATGAACATTTATTTCACAATTTTTATGAATGGCAATATCTGTATTTCAAAAATGTTATGCTAAATGCCCTCAGGAAATTTCAGTAAATAAATTTGCTGCTGAGAATATATGTTCTGTGTCTAAAAAATTTAAATATATATGTTTAAAAATGTCAGACTGTAGATTGCACTCTCAAGTGGTTATAATATCAAAACTAAAATTAAAAGACAACTCTACTAATCAGTTTAATTTTAATGCACACAAACCACAGTTCAAGTAATAATAATGCTGCTCTGAACGTTCCTTTTTATTAGGAATTAGATCGATCTGCAAACACCATTGTTTTGTCCCACAGTGTTAGCCTCAGGATACACATAAACATTTGTTCTCTAAATATATACAAAGTGCTGAAAACTCCCACTATCCTCCAAATACATACAAGTATACACCTCATCTGGGGAGATATAAACATCAATAAGCATTCAGCCTCTCAAAAATAAATACCTGTAACTGTTATTTTTATTTATTTATTTATTTATTTTTGTGTTTTTTTTTTGTTTTTTTGTTTTTTTTGTTTTTTTTTTAATTTTTATTATTTTTAAACCCACAATAGCATGAGATTTGGGAATAAAGGAGAAGGAATGTGTTAAAAATCACTGCCTTCCCTTTTCCACTCCAGGAGTCTGAAAGCATCAGCGTATCCAGGTCAAGGATGATTGTCTCTGGCTCCCATGAAGCAATTCTGAACATTATTAAACCATCACACATTCTGGGACAACTGCCACTGTCTGCTCCAACCAGCACCAGAGATGAAAAAAGCTAAAACTTAGGTCTCTGATGTTTCTAACAGAGAAGGCAGAGGGAGATGTAAAACATGCTTTCCTGCCCTGTGACTAACCCGTGTGGCAGCCACGATACTGTGTATCAAGGATGATTCTCAAGGGTGGTCAGAAAAAGGAGCCACATTTCGGATATTTAATCAGCCTCTTGCGTCTGCTGAAATAAGTTAGTAACTGTTCAAGGACTTTCTCAACGTTCAAGGAAAAACAGAATTTTTCTTGTAAATGTGGAAGGTATGAATCATCTATGGCAGATGCTTTGTAAGGAGCTCCTCTGACAACTGCTACTGTATTGCCAAAGTGATTGTTCCACTAACGATTCCACAACATGGCAAGTAGTTTGAGACCTGCAGTTTTTCTAAGGAAGTTAAAAGTGGAATTGGCATATTCGGTTGATCAAAAGAATCAGAGCATAATGTTTATTTCTATAGTACAGTGACATACGTCCGTCTCTCCAGTTCTCTCTCACCCCCACCAAGGTGTTGGGTATTCCTTTGCAAACAGAAAGTAAGTGTAAAAACTCATACCAGTAATTGCATCAAGGCATGGGCTACTCACCTTTACTTCTATCTCCCACCAAATACAAATGTTTAAAACAGTTACTAGTGAAATTGGAGTAGGCAGTAAAATACAGTTAAAACCATAAATTGATGTTAGATTCCTACAGTTCTCAAATTGACCACTGCTCAATCATGAAACACTGAAAAAATGTAGAATTATACTTAACAGTGATACCCCGCTCTTGTATTTAGAATTACATTTCTGTACATGTAGAATCTTTAAAATAGTGTCTGCTCATAAAAGGTGCTCAATCAGCATTTTCTGTTTAATTAGTGATGTTTATGTTGAATTAGCTAGCTTTGCAACTTTGGAAATGTGTAGTTTAGGTAGTGGATGAGTTTCACTCTGCTCTTCAGTCTACAATCTTAGTGAACTATATAAAATGTACCAAGCAATATAGCATAACCACTCAGGAAACGTAAGTAGATAGAATCAGTAAATCAACATATCGAAGATTTGAGCTAGCCCGACCTTACATGGATGGCCATTCACACAATCATACATCTATAACAACTATGGCTGTGCAAAAGTCCAACATAGCCTGATACTGAACCAACTAAGGATAAATATGCCGCGTTTATTAGCAGCTGAGAAAATGGTAATCTTACATGCTGGTATTTTTATAGTTATGATTATTGGGCTGGCTTATTATAATTCAAAATAATATAAATGTCATAGCAAACATCAAGACACAAGGAGCAAAGGTTCAAGTGATTAATCACTATTGCTATACACAGGCCAGTTACATTTTGTCCAGTTCTCAGTATTAGAAATTCATCAGTCCGTGAATTAATATTTATATTTTTAATTGAGCACTTTCCAATTATTCAGCTTCTGCCAGTTGCTAATCATGTTGAGGAAAAAGTTGGTAGCACAATTTCCCAACAAACAGCTAACAATCTTGCTAAAAAAAAAAAAAAAACGTGTGTTTGAGACACTTGCATGATACTTGCCAACTATTATTACAGCATTGGTTATAAGTTTCTTCAAGTCAACCTTCAGATACATTGTCCTTTTCCGTCTATTAGTTCAGAAAAAGAAAAAAAAAGCTCTACCCTAATCTTTGCTTAAATCTTAGATCTACCATTAAATAAAGTTTTGCCAGACATTCTTGAATATTATTAGAGAATGAAAGTAAAATTGAGACATTTTTGGACAAACAAGAATCAAGATTTATTACTCTTACAAATCCAATAATTCAGTCCGGACCTGGAGGCTCACGCCTGTAATCCTAGCACTTTGGGAGGCCAAGGCGGGCGGATCATGAGGTCAGGAGATCGAGACCATCCTGGCTAACATGGTGAAATCCCGTCTCTACTAAATGTACAAAAATTAGCTTGGCATGGTGGCGCGTGCCTGTAATCCCAGTTACTCCAGAGGCTGAGGCAGGCGAATTGCTCCAACCAGAGAGTCGGACGTTGTAGTGAGCCGAGATGGTGCCACTGCACTCCAGCCTGGTGACAGAGAGAAACTCTGTTTCAAAACAAACAAAAAACAAAAACCAAAACAAAACCCAAAAAACAAACAAACAAAAAAACAAATTCAGTAATTCAGGCACCAAAGTAGATAATTCAATATAAGAAATTTGACACAAATGGAAGAATGTGATCTTTCCTCTAATAAATGGCTCATCAAATAAATTGGTAAACAATAAAGATGAATCCAAATAATCCTCAACAGTAAAATGATGTGAAAACAGCCACAATGACTCTGTTGACATTTAAACAGAAGATGAGTGAAAATATTAGTTAATAGTAGCATGGAAAATGAGAAATTGTAATTAGAAATAACCTATAACAATGCCCTGTATTATTTGTAAAAGTGAAACTAGTATTTAATTTTAGATATTAATACTTTTGGTAATTGCAAAATAAATCTTTTGACATTGTAAACAACTATTACAAGATTTGACAAAAAGTTTTCTTTTAGAAAAAATAAATCTGAATGAAAATTAAGTAATTATCTATCTACAAAGATATAGGTTATCACAAAACATCTTAGAAATGAATCATATTTATCTTCTATAATTTTAAATATAATTAATGTTGATTCAATTTAGAACCCTTTTATGGTTGAAAAATAATAAAAATAACTAACATATACAGAATTTTATAACATTTATAAAAATAGTACAAATATATAATTTCATACCCATATCAATTTTAAAAAGAAGGAAGGGTCATTCATGTTATTTAGGTATTAGGAATTTAAATTTTAGAGAATTTTCTAAATTAAAGTTATTAATGCATAGTTTATTTTTGAACTCAATTTTTTTGATTCCTTAAAACACATACATATACAAACACTGACGACTCACTTTTAAAAACTAATCAAGATTAAAAACAAACTTTTTAAAGGTCCACTTGATAAATAATAAATATTGCAATGAATTGAAAGAAGAAAGCTACGGGTCTATACATTTAGGTCAGGGATTTTAACATTACCCAGAGGACTACAGAATACTTTTAACATTGGAAATACAGCTGTTGTCCCAAGTACTGTGTTAGAGATGAAAAGCAGATTAGCAAATACCTTCAATGCCAGAGTAAACACTTGATTTTTTAATGTTTGGGTTAGATACCTAGTCTTTCAGAGAGTGTATGTAACTAATACATAGGCACGTTATCCAAGTAATAACAATGATATTGCAAAATGTATTTCTAGAAATAGACAGGAAAGGATAATGTATCTGAAGGTTAACTTCAAGAAACTTAGAATCGATGCTTTGATAATACTTGGCAAAGTCCTCTAAAGAAAAAGCAATTTGTTGCCTTTTGTAAAATCTGGTGAAATGTTTTAATTAGTGATTCAAAAAAAGCATATGGAAAGTCAGAGGGAGTGAGGGGAGGAGAGTCGCAAGAAAAGAGCAAAAAAAAAAACTTGTGGGAATAGCAGGTGCCTTCTGGCTTTTGTTGCTGTTTTTTTCACTCCCAACAAAAGCACAGAATACTAATCAGAGTATTTAGGATTACTCTATCAATGTCCCACAGGAAAGGAGGCAAGAACTCTTCTGTATGGCCAGTTTGCCTAGGCGTCCTCTGTGTGTACTTGGTCACCTTTGTTCCTTTACATGACTCTGTCTCCAAACCCAATAGAATGGCTAGAGAGCCATAGAAGTTGGTTTAAGGAGACAACCTGATTTACTTCACATTCCACTCTTGCTGATAATCAAAAGCAGCAATACCCTGTAAAAGTTCAAGGGAAAAGAATTACCAAAACGCCAAGCTACTAATACCTCTGAAAGGACACGCTCCAGTTGGGATTCATTCCCAGGAAAGCAGCTGACATTTGTGATTCTCACTTTAAGCTATATTTACTTACTAAATGCATTGCATTTTCCATAGAGGACTCAAGAAAACTCACATAAGAAGCAGAAAATCAGCTCTTTAGAGTGATTTTTAGGGCCTGATTAAAAGCAACTGGATAGGAAACACACAAAATTGGGCCCCCAAATGAGAAAGTTATGCCCTTCTGAGGCACAGCTAAAATGAACATTAAAAGAAATTATCTTTACTGAGACCTTAATCATCTCTCTTGTACCACTTTATCTTACCACCTTCTCAGTTGGAAGAAAATACGCTAAAGGCGGCTCCAGCCTGCATTCTCACAAAAAAGGGGGATAAAGCCCCTCTATAACCACCTTAGCCAAGGAATCCATCAATCTTTTTCTGAATTCTTTTTCCTTTGGCATTACATTTGGGTCACTCTCTAGCCCTTTCTTTGCCACCCATCCTATTTAAGTGTTCTAAGGCCCCTACAATCCTTTGTATGTGGATATTTTGTTACATTGACTTTCAGGTTTTTTAAATGGTTTATATATATTACTATGGGTTATAAATAAAACAACATGTGAAAACTTTCTCAACTATTGTTTCCATCACTTTGTGCCAAAGCTAAGATGCTGGTTCTACTATTCATTCAACAAACATGTTACAATTAAAGACAAAACAATCTTATGCTGGAGGAAAGCTGGGTAAGGTATTTTATGTAAAAATACAAACTATAGTTCCTGTGCCCCAAAAAGGGACATGATCTTGTGGGAAGAAGACTCCCAAATGGACAAAAAGAAATCAATACTGTAATATAAGACAGGCTATGAGGAATATATTTTAGGTCAAAGTGTATGTAAGTGTATAAGCATTTATAATAAAGAGAAATATTTATTTGCTTGGGTCATCAGGGAAACATCTTTAAGAAGTTTGTATAGGCAAGAATGTTCAATAAGTCAAAAGATTTCCTATATTATTTGAACTAAATAAATTTATGTATTTGAACCAAAATAAAACAAATATTTTTTGGACCAGGCCCTGTGCACCCTATACATGTTCTGATTAAATATTGTTATCAACAGTATGAAGCAGCATTAACTAATTTTATGTATATGAAGACTAAGCAAAAGGGATAAATAACATATAAAGTATCAATCCTTCATAACTGATAGAAGTGCCAGTCGAATTTAGTTCAGCATTATTCATTATCTTTTTACCAAGCCACAACGTATTCACTTTTCTTCATCTAGGCCTTTTGAACTGAGTAACATGGTATGCCTAGGAAAAGTCCTCAGTGTATAAATAAAATAACACAAAAGGCTATGGGCTAAAATATAGTTATTTTCTACATTTACTCTAATATTAAGAGACTTTATTGAGCAGGACAGTCATAATTCTCTGAATCAGGAAGACCTAACATGGTTTCCAAGGGCAGTCTGCATAGTTGCTTTAGGATGGCAAAGAATTCTGACAGCAACTCTTTAGCCATATCTGTTTCTAAACTGTATATTTCCTGTTTTCACAAAGTGAGGCTGACATTACCTCTTTTTATCCATTCGTCATCAGTTACTTAAGGTTAATTTTCCTTGAGAGCAAAGAATTCTTATATTGGGTAAGAAAGAGAACCAACCTATAATAATCAAAGAGAATTCCTTATAGCTTTGCTGTTTTCACAAAGAAACCAGCAAAAGCAAAGCTCTTTCCCCATCAGTTCCATGGAGAAATGAATTAGAAAAATGGAAGATATCACATAAAACATTGGGAATGTTCACATCTTTTTCTGTGTTATTGTTTTATTGATGATTAGGGATGTCAAATTTAAACTAGTGAAGTCCAGATTTTTATGTCTCTATTATTATTTGTAAAGTATGAGTATAAAAGAGCAGTTTTTCTTTTGCTTCCCAGCAATGTATTGGCTCTAGAATGAATGGATTTCTGCCCAGACACAAGTGGGTCATTCAGCTGGTCAACAAGGATGCTTCTTGTGAGAGCAGATTTTTTACGGGGACAGCTGTCTAGCAGGAAGTATATTGCCGTGTAGTCTTTTTGAATTTAGCAAAAGGCTGTCAAATACTCCTAGTACTAACCCACTTAATTTTATAGTCAGTACTTTTACATATAAGGGTATTAATAATAATAAATCTGGATCTGGAATCAAGGTTACTATCAGTTGGTTACAGACTAGACCAAAGAATAAACATATTCTGCAAAATAAATGACATTTATGTATGCGAATGACATGACTTCTAGTCATTCTGCAGAAACAGGTAACCTTGAATATAACCTCATTTCTTAGAACCTTGGAATCCCAGTCTGCAAAGTGCTGATACAACCTTTTTACAATAATTCTATGGAAGAAATGTTCTCTGCTGTTAAAGGGAAATGGAGTAATAGAGCAATTTTTATTAAGCTTGTCTGTGAAACTTTATAAGAATCAGTTTTCCCTAAGCTACTATAGGAATACTGAGCTCTATTACCACTTTCTTTGAGGTGTAAGCACTGACCTTAAAAATAGTATGAAGCATTTTAATGTAACCAGTCACAATGAGCCATGACCATCAGGGAAAATAGATCCATCTCTTGTTTGCTTCTATTTCCTTTTTAGAGGAAATTAACATGATGACTGTCATAATATGAATATTAACTTCTCATATTATATTATCTCTATCAATGTCAACAGCAAATATTAGCACACAATTGAATTGGATTTATTGGCCTCCCAGTGGTGAAAAATATCACTTACCCTGACGGGGATCAGTTTGTAAAGTTTGAGAAATCAGATTCTTAACTTGGCATTTGTTGTCTCTGAAGAATTGTACCTCTAGCATTTATGCAGCTACTCAGCTGATCGATGCCTGAGTTTGCTCACACCCAATGGGACCACACAATCATGTCTACACCATGCAATACATCAGATAATTGGTTTTACTTTGACTCAGGTCTTGATCCTTGGCTACTTTAAAAATTCTGTTAATCATGAAGATGAGCTTTTAACAATGTTTCTCACTTGTGATAATATATACCCTAATTCCTATATCTTGTCATTCTCACATTCTAAAGATAGTCATGAAAACCATGTTGGTTGATGCTGTTAAACAAACTTTGACCATTTACATTCCCCCTTTTTCTGCTATCCTCACCTCCACATGACTGAGTCTATGAATAATTGCAACATTTTTTTTCTCTAATTCTATACAATGACAAGCCATAATACTGAACATTTCCGAGACAATTGGAAGAAAACTGTAGCTATTGGCTACAGAAAGATGCAAGATTTATGCCAGTGACCAATGATTAAAAACAAATGACATTAGTGCCTTGAAGAGACACAGCTTTGGTGGATCAGTTTGAGTATATTTTTCATAGTATGACTACCCAATCCTATTTTCGTGAGATTGTCCCAGTTTTAGCACTGAAAGTCACATGTCCTGGGAGACTTCTCAGTCCTAGGCTAGCAGGGATGGTTGGTAAACTTAGTTCTGAATCTGACCTATTCAATACATTTAAAAGGTATTTTATTGGCTTCAAATGTGCATATAATGGAAAGCCATCACCTTCTGCCAGGATTCCATTCTGCTGGTTCCGTGAAATGTTACCACTGGTTTTGTGAAATGTTACCGCTGGTTTCAGTGACAGTCTTTCCCATTCAGGGTGTTCTGGCTTGTATATTCCAGACCAGGGCTAATTGGATAAGGTGTTTTACTGACAAAGGTTTCTAATAAACAGAGATACAACTCTCTGATAAATCAAAACAATAAGACTGTTTGCTGAAGAGTAAAATCATGTGAATATAATGATAATAAATACTAGTCCCAAAGGACTTCTGTTGTTACCAGCAATTATAACGTGATGCTCACTATTATACTGCCAGTAAAAATGACCTAATTTATATGCCAGTATAAATCACTAATTCAGATTACATGATTGGATAGTTGGAATTTGCTGATTTGATGAAAGTCGTGAGCCTTTATAATTTGATCTTGATTTCATGACATATCTTCTATCAATGAATTTTTAAAAGATATTTGTTAGTTTAATTCTGATCATCTTTTAGGGCTTTAAATGAACCACGAAATGTGAGATATTCACTCTCGCTGAGTTTCTATTACTTTCATCATAACCCAGCAAGCTCTCTTATGCTTGGCCTGATGGACTTACCACATCATTTATTCTGGTCTTAAGAATATCTTGTTTTTCAACTTAATTTTCTTTTTTTTTTTTCTTTTTTTGTTTTTTTTTTTTCTTTTAACCTTAGACAAACACATTGCTTTGGGTTTTTTAGAATAAAATTATCTGATTGTTATCATTGTTTTAATAGCTTTTAATTTTAGTTTGGTAAATCATTGTTTTTTTCTGTTCTAACTTATCTTTATATTAATAGATGAAGTTATAACTTCAAAATAGGAGGTGCTCAGGAAATGCTTCTGGAAGAGTTAATTACTACTTTACTGGAGACATAAATTATTAAACATATCCAGCTGATATAAAAAAATAAATTAGAGATGAATTTGGTATTTTTGAGAGGTAGCAGAAAGTAATACAATAAAAGGAAATATATTTTTCCCTCCCAGATTGTATGATTACAAGCTATAGTACTTTACTTTTTCTCATCTCTTGATAATTTTCACATTCTTCTTTTCATCTAAATATTAAAGTAAGGCACATAGTATTTTAATATTTTTAAAAATAAATCCATGGCCATTGAGGATCTGGTAGAGGTAAGGATTACTATGTATTTAGAGAAGTTGCAAATCATAACATGATAGATATGAACACAGATTCTGGTGTCAGATTGTGGCTGGGTTCCGGGCACAGTGGAGGCTCAGCTCCCCCCAGGATGTGTTCTTCCAGGCTCTTGGTCCTTCAATCTCCCAAGAATGAGAGAGAGGACTTCGCCTAGCATGGTGCACTCGTAAATAAATATTGGACCCCAAAGACTTTTGCAGAAAGTAATTTATTTAGGCAGAGAGAGAAGAAAAGGATAAAGAAATGGATAGAGAGAAAAGAAGCTCCCACAACCTTATAGAAGGGGATCCAGCTATGGAGTCCTCTCTGATGAGGGGATGGGGACTTTTAACCTGGGAGGAATTCCCACCCCATTTAAGTTTCCCATCCTATGAAAGGAGTTCCTTTAAACTTCTGCTGGAGTGATTGACCTTTGATATTTTCCCATGCGTGAAAGTTTAAACAGAGACCTCCAAGATCCAGGATGGAGAGGTGGGTGGAAGTTCTTGTCTTTGAAACTACGCCCCTTTGTGGACCCAGGAAGAGAATACATCCCCTCAAGATGGCCGGCCTCTTATCAGCTCTATAATCTTTGGCAAAATGTTTGACCTCATTGTGCCTTAATTTACTCATTTGTCAAACTAAAGTACTAGTAATACCTACCTCAAAGGGATGTTGTATCAAATAAGTTATATAGAGAGTGCTTGGAAGAGTACTGCATATAATAACTATATGTGTTAATTCTTATATTTATTATATTGACATAGGACCCACATCTCTAGTTTTGTGAGAATATAACAGGATGATGTATATAAAAAGTACCCTTACTTTTCTGCCTCTTTAAATCTTTCATTATAGTTTATGAAAATATAGTAAATGAAATTCTTTATAAGAAAAAATTTAGGCCGGGTACAGTGGCTCACCCCTGTAATCCCAGTACTTTGGGAAACCGATGTGGGCGGATCATGAGGTCAGGAGTTTGAGACCAGCCTGATCAACATGGTGAAACCTCATCTCTACTAAAAATACACAAATTAGCCAGGCATGGTTGTGTGAGCCTGTAGTCCCAGTTATTCAGGAGGCTGAGGCAGGAGAATCGCATGAACCCAGGAAGTGGAGGTTGCAGTGGGCCGAGATTGCGCCATTGAACCCCATCCTAGGCGACAGGGCAAGACACCATCTCAAAAAAAAAGAAAAACTCTAAAATGTAAAAGGTAACATGTTAAAGTTTAATTATCTAGAAACTATTTTCCAGTGATCGGATTTTAAAACAACTCACTTAACTTATTGCCTAAGATCCAAACACTGCTCTTAAATATGACAGGAAAGGGAGAGTTATAACCAGTCACTATTTGTTAGTTAATGAAAAGTAGTGAACACCAACTCAAGGAATGACGAATGCTAAATAAAAGGTAGTTGTCAAATAGACATAAATTTTTAAAAGTATCCTCCTATTCTCAAGACTGAGACCTTATATGTCATTGTTTTTTTGTTTTTGCTTGCCTGACATTATATCCAAACATACAAATAAAGTCTTAAAGTTTAAATTTAATTTCTGTTAATTAAATTTTTTAAAATATATAAAACAAAAGTAATACCCACCTTATAAAACTGATGCAAAGGTTAAAAACGATAATTAACACAGAGTACCTGAAACAATGATTAGCAGAAACACTGCCATAGACAACTCTCCCCATCTGCCACCCACTAAATGTTTCATATCTTTGGTTTGCTGACTCAGAAATTGACTCCAATATTTTAGAGTTGACTGAACTCTCCAAGAGCTTCTTAAAATTGTCCCATCTTCCTCTCTTACAGCATGGCAGTTTGGTTGTAGATCAAATGTAACATTTTTTGTTTTGTTTGAGATGGAGTCTCCCTCTGTCGAATGCAGACTGGAATGCAGTGGTGCCATCTCAGCTCACTGCAGCCTCTGCCTCCTGGGTTCAAGCAGTTCTCTTGCCTCATCCTCCCAAGTAGCTGGGATTACTGGCGCCCTCCACCATGCCCAGCTATGTTTTATATTTTTAGTAGAGACAAGGTTTTACCATGTTCGCCAGGCTGGTCTTGAACTTCTGACCTCAAGTGATCCACCCACCTTGGCCTCCCAAAGTACTGGAGTTACAGGCATGAGCCACTGCGCCCCACAGAACTTAACTTTGAATCTCTCCCAGTATTGCCAGAGAAAATGCTACCCTGAACATGCCTCAAAAATTTGCTTCCACTTTCTGTTGATACCATTCCCTACTATTTATTTTTCTTCTCTTCTAAATACTCAAAACAAGAATAAGTTGTATCTGCTAGAATAAAAATTCATAGGGTTTTGGGAAGTGAATTCAAATATACAAAATTTGAATATAGAGGTAAGAATCGTACACAAGGAGATCCAGTATTTAGACAGGGATTACTATACTAAAACTTTCAGTAGTATTTTGATATGGAAGTCTTTATTTTACCTTGAATACTAACACACACACTCACATACACCCTATTAATGTCATCTATGCCATAAATTAATATAAAATGAAGCTTTCATTCTTACAAGGTTTAAACTTCTGTTCACAGAAGAAAAAATAGAGCAATGACCATCTAGAAATGTATCTTACAAAAGACAAACACAAAGCAAATGTTTGTATATTGTTAATAGATATATTAGAAATTTAAAAAAAAGAATTCTTCATAAAAGAAGGCAAATTAATTCCCTGCCTTTCCTGGTACAGTCCATCTTTACTGCTAAGCCATTTCTATCCATTAAGAGGATTTTAGTGAATTTAAAGAGTTTGAGTTTAATTATGAAAATACCCTTATGCACACATTCAAACTTCAAGTTAACTGAAATATTCTGTAATCTAGAAAACAACCTCTGAATCAAGACACTTGAGCTTTGTTGAAAGTTCATGTTTTCATTGCTTGAACATTTCTTTTTTTTCTTTTTTTTTTTTAGACAGAGTCTTGCTGTGTGGCCCAGGCTAGAGTGCAGTGGTGAGGCCTCAGCTCACTGTAACCTCTTGCCTCCCAGGTTCAAGAGGTTCTCCTGTCTCAGCCTCCTGAGTAGCTGGGACTACAGGCACCTGCCATCACGCCTGGCTCCTTTTTTGTATTTTTAATAGAGACAGGGTTTCACCATATTGGTGAGGCTAGTCTTGACCTCCTGACCTCCTGATCCACCAGCCTCGGCCTCCCGAAGTGCTGGGATTACAGGTGTGAGCCACCACACCCGGCCCTAAGCAGTTGAATCGATTGCTCCATAGCTGCATTTCTGCTGGACAACCTGGTTTCCTTCAAGTCCAGCTCAACAGATACACTCAGCAAATTTATAGAAACCTCTTTTCATAGACAACATTGCAAATTTAGTATGTTCTAATGATAGTTTTGTATGTGTTAAGAATGTGGTTGAAAGTTACTTCAACTCTGCTCTAGTAAAGTGTGCTCCATTTCAATATATAGACAGGGTGTACCATGGTCTTTTACCATGTGCTTACAGTCACATTCAATGAGTTCAATTGTCACACTCCTTTACCCTAGGAACAAAAGTAAACCAAAAGGCAGAGGAAGAAGAATAGGAAGAAGAGAAAAATTACACACCAAAATAACCTTTCCCTGGTACTGTAGAAATTGATAATCTTTGAAGTCATGTGCATGCCATTTTCCATTAAATAGCTACTCTGCTTCCTCCCATTTATGCTGGCCCCACTCATGTTTCCTTTGCCAAGATTTCAGGCATTGGAAAATCTTGAAACCATTTCTTGGGAGTTATTTGAGATTACGAGTTTTGGTTTTTTGTTTGTTTGTTTTTTGAGATGGGGTCTCGCTCTGTCACCCAGGCTGGAGTGCAATGGCGTGCTCTTGGCTCACTGCAACCTCTGCCCCCGCCCCCGGGGTTCAAGCGATTCTCCTGCCTCAGCCTCTCGAGTAGCTGTGATTACAGGTGCACGCCAACACGTCCAGCTAATTTTTGTATTTTTAGTAGACACGGGGTTTTGTCATGTTGGCCACGCTGATCTCAAACTCCTGACCTCTGGTGATCCACCCACCTCGGCCTTCCAAAGTGCTAGGATTACAGGCATGAGCCACTGCACCCGGCTGAAATTATACGTCCTATAACTATACTCTTCCACAAATTGAGAAGGTTCACTTTTCCAATTTCTTCTTTATGTGTTATTTAAAATTAGTGGAAAGGGATGAAGAAATAAAGGTGCTTTAGTTTTCCGTCAAAAAATTTATCTATATGCTTCATGGGAAAAATAAAAGAAATTGGATAGAACTTGCAGTCATATTTTTGCATCATTGAATTCCTTGTTCTACCTTGAGTCAGAGAAAGTACTTTAAAAATTGTTGAAATCAGTACATGTGAATAATCTTACTCTCTATTGAAGACAGATAATAAACTAAAGGAGAAAAGAATCAAAATTGAGTATACTCGTATACTCAATTAAATGCTATTTAATGAGTATAATACTATTTTACTAGTATTACTAACAAAGTGCTCAGAACACACTCCACACCCATCTTTGATATGCTATGTGTCTCAACATTGCAGTGGAGAACTCCCCCTCGTGTTTAATGTCATGTGTCACCGGTTTGTGCACCTGTAAAGCTCATAAAGTGATTGGGGTCAATACAGTTTCATCACTGTGATGTTCCTTTGTTAGTTAGAGGTGGTTTGTACTCTATATCTAACTGCGTAGTCAATCTCATTTACTTCCAAATGGTTAAGAGGGAAATGTGGAAAACTGCACAGAGATAACATAATTTTATCAAAGGGCAGTGCCTTCCTAGCAATATATTTTGACAAAGCCTTTGTTTTTTTCACTACTTAAGAAGAAAAGGAGATTGCAGGGGTGGAGGTAGAGCATTAAAAAAAATGCCCCTTTACAGTGTGTGAAGAGAAGAAACAAGTGATTCTCTTGTTAGTCAACTGCACAGTGGCAAACGAATTCAGTGATGTAAATTGACACTGGTCAACAAAAAGAGCTGTGTTAGACTCTCCTCGCTAAAAATGTATAGATTTTAAGATTCTTTAGGATGAGGAAAGAGGGAGAAATTGGGACAGTGGAGGGTCCTTAGGCTTTTGCTACTCAAAGCATACTTCATGGACCAGCAGCAGCTGCATTTGCTGGGAGCTTATTAGAAATGCAGATAGCTAACCACCTCCCAGGAGCTCCTAAATTTGAATGTGCATCTTTGCAGGATTCTCCCATCATTTATAAAGTTTAAAAATTACTGTCGTAGAAGACTGGGAGGGCTAAGAATTGTGACTATAGAGCAGATGGTTAATGAGAGCAGAAATCCTTGAGAGAAAAAGAGTTCTGGAAATTACGTGAAATGACGTCAAGTTAGTCTCTAAGAACACACCAGACACTCCAAGGCATCTCCCAGGAGCTGTTCTTTGAGTGAATAAGAAGGAAAGGCAGACAGGTTTCAAAAGTTTTGTTGGAAGACTAAGTAAAGCACAGAAAAAGTTAACCTGCCACCAACAGATGTCAAGAAGAGGCAACAAAATATCAATGCTGGTAACTACAGAGAATTTCCTACAGTAGAAACTTAAGCAGACCTGAAGAGTTTGTAGATAAAATTCGGGTAACCCTGTAACCAAGTTGTTCAGCAAATTACATTTGAGTCTCTATACTATGTGTGAGCATTATGGAGGTTGTACTTGTTAAGCAAGACCCAATCTGCCCTCTTGGGGCATTTACAAGGTCAGGGAAATAATCACAACCAAATCACAATATTTAACACAAATAAAAGGCCTGAGATCACTATCTAGACTTTATTTCTAGGCACATGGTAAAGAAGGCATACAAATCCCTTAGGAACAGACGATCTTCAGATAACAAGTGACACTCGTTTTATGTATTTGCAAACATTTAATTCGACCTCAATGTTACAGGTCTCCTCAACATATTTCTTAAATCTCTAGTTAAGAATCAAAATCATCTCTTCTGCTTTGGGAATTAGCAAGAATGGCCCCAGCTGCCATGTTTCTAATCTAGTCTTCCTACACATTTTTTTAGATCAAGGGAGAAATCCTTGCCCAAATTCTCTCTTTCAGAGATTTGACATGAGAATAAAAGTTTCCAATGGAGACTCTTTTATCTTTATGATCGATTCCTCTCAACATCATCTGAAATTGTTTAAATTAATTCCTCAGGTTACTTTTCACTAGCTTTATTTATTTATTTATTTATTTTTATTTTATTTTTTTGAGAGGGAGTCTTGCTTCTTTGCCCAGGCTGGAGTGCAATGACACAATCTCAGCTCACTGCAACCTACAACTTCCAGGTTCAAACCATTCTACTGCCTCAGCCTCCCCAGTAGCTGGGATTACAGACATGGGCCACCACGCCTGGCTAATTTTTTATTTTAAGTAGAGGTGAGGTTTCACCATGTTTGCTAGGCTGGTCTTGAACTCCTGACCTGTAGTGATCTACCCGCCTCAGCCTTCCAAAGTGCTGGGATTACAGGTGCCAGCCACCCCACCCACCCTCACTAAGCTTTATTTTAATTTGCACCAAAAAGAATCTTAACCCAGATACCCAGTGGCTATGCTGAGAGGATCTTAACATGAAGACAGCTGGACCATTAGTAAGTAGTAAAGTTATAGAGTCACTGATTTAAAAAAAAAAAAAGTACTCCTATCCTGTAATGTTCAAGCAGCTTTAACCTTTAAAAATGTTTTTTTTTGACTCGATACATCAGGTTGTTAAATCTTACAACCAGTGTTCACACTTGCTGGTGGCCTTTTGGTTACATCTCAACTCATTTACAATTGCTCCAGAACAGTGAAGCCAAGTACCTTTAATGCTATTCTTGGATTGTGCAGGTCTAGTGTTTCAGAAACTTCAGTGTCATCACCAGTGGCATTTGGTACAAAGTCTGGATTCTCAAGTCTTATTCCTGTCATTTTGAATTGAAATCTGAAGTGGACCTAAGAAAGTATATTTTAGCATGTCCCTAGGATGATTCTGATTCAAATAATCTGGAGAGTTTACTACTAGAAATATTTTAGGCTGTGGATCTTCATTCAGAATTACTCAAAACAATCATTTGAGAATCAAAACATAGATGCTGAGTACCATTTTAGACCTACTGAATCAGAGTTTCAGCCAACATGCTTTTCACAGGAACTCCAGGTAGATGTTGAAGCACACTTCTAGTTAAAAATCACAGATTTTATGTACTAAAGGGTGATTGATTCACCTATCCTGTGAAGGTAGCTCTTTCTATTTAGATCTACTCTGCAACTTCAACAGCATTTTCTTTGAATGACCACATTTGGTATTTAAAATTGTTCACGTCTCAGCTACTCAGACCATAGCTACTTTGACCTATTTTAAAATCAACTTTTAAATATTGCGCTTCTTTTATCCTCTAATCAGAAGTGCATTTTTCTAATTTTGAAGCTTGCCTACCACTGTAATTTAAATGGTAAATAACTGGAGATGGAATTGGCTTTAGATATACTCTTCATTTATTTTCTTCCCATTGCAGTATATCAAAATTCTAAGGAAAGCCAAAAATCCAGACTTGGTGAACTCAAAGAAAATTGTACTCTGTCCTGTCCTACTTCCTATCAGTTTTTTACTTTCTTATTTCCAAAAATAAAAAACATTTTTCTTGTTAGATTCCAAGAATAGAGTCAGAAATCAAAATCCACAAATTGTTATGTTAAATGATTTAGCCTTTTGAAGGTTTTCCTGTGGAACATCAATGAGTTTTAGAGATTATAAAAAATGCCTAAATTTCTTCAAATCTGTAAAGAACATTGCCATTTGTTTGCAGAAATGGATATATCCTGTCAGGCTCCCTAATACCACCCTAAATTATTGGCTTTTGAATGAGGTGAGTCCTCATCATTTATTTAGACCTGAACTTTGAGGGAACCTAAGCTACAGAACTAAAAGCAATAATATATAAGAATACGCATGTGCTTACAAGAATGTTTGCAAGTTTGTGCTATATATATATTTGGGTAAGTAAATTTGGTTTTTTTGGGCATCGTTTATCATGATCCAAAGAAACAAATACGTGAACTAACTAAAAATACTTTGACTATCCATATTGAGAAAAAATATTTAAACATTTTAGTATATTATTTTCAAAAATAATACATGGCTATTAAAAATATATATATTATGTTATGTCTGTAGTAATTGACCTAGAAGAAGGATCAATCTGAAAGATTAAGTGTAAAAAGCAAGTTGCAGAGTGATGTATGTATCAACATCCCTAAACAAAATAACAATATATATATCCTTTTATCAGCCTGTATATGTTTATATAAGTATAGATATGAACAAGGATATGCTATTGAAATGGTACTCCAAGGAAAAAGATTGAAAGGGGTGGTATTATCTTTAAACATTTTAACATGGTTTGAGTGTTTCATGAACACATAGTTTTGTAATTTAAGAAAATGAATACAAAAATTAAAAGCATAGATGAAGAAAGCAAAATGGAAAGTGAAGATGAAGATGAATAACATTTCTTATACAAGTAAACAAAAATGGCTAACAAGAATAAAACCAAGTGTTACTAATAATTAAAGATACAAATATAGACAACAAAATTCTATGTATTACCTCTTAAATTGTGCACAATAAGGAAAAGAATTCTCAATGCTGATTAAGCCACTTTGAAAATAGCACTTCTACACAATGCTGGTATATATTATGAAGCAATCCTTCTGGAAGTGAGCTTGAAAACATGTATCAATAATATAAAGATGTTAATATCTTTGACCTAGTAATTCCTGTTTTAGGAATTTGTATTAAGTAAACAACGTGAAATGAGGGCAGGCATGTATATAAAATGATCTTTACTATAGTTCCCATAGGAAGTGTCATACATGATTACACAGTCCATCACATGAACAAAATCCATAAATGGTTTTCTATGATATTTCTCTGTATCTTCCCATTTTCCTCATACCCAGTAGCCTCTGCAGTTCTTCCCCTTTGCTTATCCACACAGTGTCTGGAGCACCTTGCAGGTTCTTTTTACTTACATCGTTGACCAAGTGGAGGGGTGGAAGCAACACCTGCCTAGAACCCCCTGAAACAGCCAGACTCTTCCAGTCTGATAACATTTCTGCAGAAATCAAACCCAGCAAAACAATGATGTTTAATGAAACCACTAGCGCCCCCCACTAAGGAAATAACCTAAGACGAAAACAAGCAAACAGTGTTTAAGAGCTGTATTCATAGTGGTTTTACTTTTTTCTCTAATTTCCTATATTTTATAATGTTTTCAAATGATATGTGTTGACTTTACAATTAAAATCAAACTGTTATTTGTTCAATTGTTCACTATTTACAAGCCTCTTCAGAAGATCACTTCTTTCTTTCACTCGTGAAATGTACCTATTGTAAGATTATTTGTAATTTGTAAAATCAGACAACAATGAAGCCTTTCAGACAAACTCAGACACTTGGAATGAGGCCTCAGAAATATTTTGCAAAATAAGAATGTTATGACTTATGTATATGGCCAGATGTTTCTCCAGACTGCTCTAAGACAATGACTTCTTGGTCGGATGTGGTGGCTTAAGCCTGTAACCCCAGAACTTTGGGAGGCCGGGGTGGACGGATCATGAGGTCAGGAGTTCTAGGCCAGCCTGACCAGCATGGTGAAACCCTGTCTCTGCTAAAAATACAAAAATTAGCCAGGCATGGTGGTGCATGCCTGTAATCCCAGCTACTCGAGAGGCTGAGGTAGGAGAATCACTTGAACTGGGAAGCGAAGGTTGCAGTGAGCTGAGATCACACCACTGCACTCCAGCCTGGGTGACAGAACAAGACCCTGTCTCAAAAAAAAAAAAAAAAAAAAAAAAAAGAGAGACAATCACTTATCATCCTTTTTGGATCAGGTATACCTGAAGAATATGATTAATAGTATGACCTTCTTTTCTGAAAACTATGTATTTGCTTGCTGTAATAGTTCCCTACAGCTGCCATAACAAAGTACCACACACTGTGTTACTTAGAAGGACAGAAATACATTGTCTGATAGTATGGAGGGTTTTGGAGTCCAAAATCAAGGTATCAGCAAGGTCATGCCCTCTCTGCAACCTGTAGGTGAATCCTCCCTCCCTCTTCTAGCTTCTGGTGCTTGCCGGCAATCTTTTGTGATCCTTGTCTTATAGATGAATCCCTTCAATCCTCCATCTTCACTTGGGATTCTCCCTGGCTCTTCACATCATCCTCCTTCTGTGTATGTCTGTGTCTGGTCCAGATTTCCCCTTGGCATAAAGACACCAGTCATATTGGATTAGAGCCCACTCTGGTATCCTCATTTTGGATTCATTACCTCTATAAAGAATCTATTTCCAAAGCAACTCCACATTCTGAAGTACAAGAAGGCAGGACTTCAGCATATCTCTTTGAGGGAAGAGAGTGAAACAAAATTCAACACACAACTCCACCCATCTCCATTGTAAAATGCAGATTTTATAATCTGATACCATTTATCATCTTGTCTAAGCACCCCAGCTTTAAGAACCTGGATGTGAAGATTGTTGGAACTCTATTATCCCTGAGCACTCCTCACTAAATCACATAATAAAGTTTCCAAGCACAAATCAGATCAACTCAAAAAGCAGGAAAACCTTTCCGCTAAGTATATTAGGAAGCTATAAGAAAAGTCATTTTCTTAACAATTTGCCTTCACCTTAATGTCAGAAGTATGTAACTTTATGCTTCTTTCCAAAATTTTGGAAAATTTTGCTGATAGATACTGGCTTCTTTCCTAATGTAAATCTAGGTCACAGTATTTCTCAGCAGGCCTGCAATTATAAACGGACACAATACCGATGTCCCGATAGAATGCAAAGGCTTCTGATGTTTACCTGCCTAGAGCAATAACAACTAGTTAAACCTAACAATAGAAATATTTTATTTATATTTTGCTTTTTATGTTACTATCAGAATTGAATTATAAGTATGTAATGTTATAGCACTAAATATAACATACGTTAATATCATATAAAATCTGCTTTGTTCAGATTCTACATTTAGAAGTGTCATTAGCAATCTATTTCAATAGTTAATATGAAATCTGAAATCAAGGAGGCACTGATTTTCTAGTTACTGTTTGGTGACATGCACATGACTTATCTTTCCTCATCCTCAACTTTCTGAATTATAGAACAATAACATCTACCCGGTGGGATAGATATATTTGGAATAAGAGTGTCTTCAAATCCTAGCTCCAAATCTTATTAGCTGCATGTCCCAGATATTTATCCAATGAGTGCATTAGTTTATCCATCTATGAAAAACAAAGAAACAAAAAAAATTATTTTATATTGTGCATGTTTATCATGCAAATTAAATAAAGTACATTATATAGAAAGAAACTTCTTTGTTATATTGTATTAGGGTTCTCCAGATAAATAGGAAACAGAACCAATAAAAAGTTGGTTCTATTTCATATACATATGTGTGTGTGTGTGTGTGTATATATATCCATATACATATGTATATATATGTATATATCCTAGTATAAGGTCAGGATAAAGGTAGTGTATATATATACACATATATACGTACACGTATACATGTACGTATATATATATACGTATATACACACATACACATATATGAATACATATACACAAGGTATACATATTCACATATATAATATGTGTGTTTATATATACATATATCTACCTACATTGAGGAGATTTATTGTAAAGAATTGACTCATGTGATTATAGAAGTTGAAGAGCTTTCCTGCAATACGGGCAGGAAAGCTGAAGAACCAGGAGAGGCAATAGTGCAGAAGAAGTCTGAAGGTAGTTTGCCAGAGAAGCCTCTCTTGTTCTGGGAAGCTGGCCTTTTTGTTCTATTCAGGCCTTTAACTAATTGGCCCACATATATTATGGAGGGCAATCTGCTTACTCAAACTTCACTAATTTAAATGTTAATCTCACTCAAAAATATCCTCCAAATTGAGACATAAAATTAATCATCACACATGCTAAATAAATATTGGATATCCTTTTAAGTCATTGTGCCATTTGTGTTCTGGTCAGGGGAGGAGAGTATCAGACAGTTACTAGAATTTTATTTTAAAAGCCATTAGAAGACATTGTTGACTGTGGATTGGGCGTGTAATTGATGAATTGCTATTATGAGTGAAAGTACTAGCCAGGAAAAATTTTCCAATAAATTCAATAGCATGGATCCCTTCTCTGCATTTTCTCAGTTCTGCAGTTTGCATAAAATAGGCACTATAAGAGCCAATCAAAAATGTGTTGAATTCTCAAGGTGCCACAGTCTTTTAATTAATTGCTGTTTACACAGCCCTTTCTGTGGACATATTTTAAACATGTCCTCTTTATTCACATCTGTGTGGTAAATTGAGCTCACATCTTCCTTCATACCTCAAATTAATATGTATATATGAGAGGATCAGTTTTGGAATAGCTAGAACGTCCAACAGTTGAAATACTATATGTGGTAGTATTTTGAGGCTGTGAGGACTATTTATACAACAAAAATACAGTAGCCTTTTCCAGTTAAGGTTAGGATAAAGACTATCCTAGTATAAGGTTAGGATGAAGGAGGCGTATGTCCAACACCATTTCCATCAGCCTATGTAATATTATTTGGAAATTGTTTCTAGAGAAGAACACTATTCTTTGAAAAATAATGTGAATACTTGATTGAGTGTGTGTGTGTGCATGTGTTGTGGACACATTAATGTTAACTTTTCCTTCCAGGATATATTATAATTAATAATAACTACATATTGAGCTTCTAATATGTGGTACACTTTTTATGAAACAACATGGGTAAACCAAAGCAAAGTGCGTTAAAAATGTGTGTTCTCTTAAATTTAATCCTCAGGAAATACATGAGGTACTATGATGCCTATTTATGAATGAGGAAATTTTACGGTCACATAAGTCTATCAATTTTTAAGGCCCATGTTTATTCTACTAGATCAGGGTTCAACCAAATTCAGGCCAAATTTTGCTTGCTACCTATTTCCGTAAATAACGTTTCATTGGAGCACAATTATGTTTGTACATTGACATATAGTCTGACTGTTTTCATACCCAATGGCAGAGTTCCACAGTTGCAACATAGACCACATGACGGGAAAGGCCTAAAATATTTGTTATTTTGCTCTAATCCTCACATATAGAAACGTTTTCTTGCTCCAGGTCTACCTTATACTACCTGCCTCATGTTAGGCTATTTTCAACAAATAAGAGTATGTCTAGACTTTTCCTTTAATATGATTATTATGGCCACAAAACTAAGACATGGGCTCTTATTCCTGTTATAATGGCTCAAATAAGTGACTAACAAGGTTTAGACAGCTCCACTTTGGATTCTTTATTGCAAACAAAATAAAACAACTTTGACAAAATTAAGTCAAAGGCTATTTTCTGTTAGGTAGTTGCTCCCAAATCAAAAGAAAGATTGGAGAACAAAGCTTCCCAGGGACCAAAGATGGTGGGCTATGCTAAAGTGCTTGCCAACAGGAATCCTCCGTTTGAGCCCAGATTTTTGCGCTGTCATCCCTGAACTCTCCGGGGCAGCATCCAGGGCTGAACGTTGCTGTTCCTCTTTATACTCCACGTAAACATTCTCCAACCAAAGCTGTATCTTCTACATCATCTCAAGGTCTGAAGCCCAGGAAGAGCATCTAAATATTTGTGCTTGGATAACGTGACTCTCTGGTTGCCAGGGGTGCAGAGGATTATATATTTCCAACACCATCATTTTCATCAGCCTATGTAGTAGGGGCAGAAAGTTGCCATAGGATTTCTCCCTAGTCAGAGAGTTATTCAAAGCCTAAGCTGAGATGTGGTAAATGTGCATTATACCATCCACTCTATGCTTTATATTGATTGTTCTAGTCATCTATTAACTGCAGTCCAAATACCTCCATCATTTACTTTCTAGCTTGTGGACATAGATAATGTAATATTCATATTACGCCCAACTTTTATTGGTTGTGGACTACCAACATAATCATGCAGTACCCTACATAATCATGCACACACACACACACTTCCAGATTCCTTTCTCTTTGTGGTAACTGGAGATGCTCCCAGGGAAATTATAGTGCATTCATGAACAAGTATAGTACCTTCTCCTACAGGTGATTACAAAATTGCCTGAGTTGACCTCTGTGCTGATGTTTCATAACCCCTTGGGGTCACAATTTTGTTACTAGGTTGTTCCAGGACATGCTTCCTTCACTCTGTTTCTTCCTCTGGAACTAACGTTAAATTCTCTCTCCACATACCCTTGGCCTTCCTCCATGTGGTTGCCATCTGTCACCTTGGGGCCATGCTCTAGTGGCTCCACCCAAGCTACCACCTGCACTGCTAAAGACTCCCTGCCGTGGAGGCTGCTCCAACAGCTCCAGCTGGTTTTTGCCGTTGTGCACATTTTCCTAACTTTCCTCTCTTTGCTGCATTTAATCAATGATCTATCGGTGGCCAATGGTCATACTCTCTCTTTGAACTTCCCTTTAAACAGGAAAAAATTCCCTTCTCTTTATACAAAGCTTTAAATGACAAACACTTAGATATCAAGGTTTAAGAACTCTTAGCTTTGCATTTTCTTACTGGTTTTCCTCTAGGGTGTGCATGCTATGTTCTGTGGCTAGGTTAAGTTTTATTCAAGTAAAGATGAATGCACAATGCCCAGATCTGTTATCCTACTCTGAACTTCAATCTCTGTAGACAATTCCAGCTTGTGTTGAGTTCTTCTGCTAAGAGAGAATTCTCTTCAGGGGACCCCATAATTTTCTCCTGAAATTTCCCCCATCAATTAATCTTCAGACCTAGGATGTATCTGAAGATATACAAAACCCAATCATTTACACTATTCAAATTCCATTACTGGGAGACTCCATTGCCTTCCTGTATATATTAGGTTAATTTAAATATACATCATGCATGGTGATAACTCTGAATCACATATCCAATCCCTGTTATCTCATCACAAAATTATTTTTTAAATCTCATATTTATGGTGTCCTTCATTGCAGCTTCAATTCTTTCTATTGAAACTTTCTAAATATAAATGGCACAAACATAAAGTTTTTTTAATCTTTTACCACTTCCACTTTCTTCCACTTACTCAGAAATGAAAAATTATAAGTTAGTATATAATAAGTCATCATTGTAAACATTTTACATGTATTACCATTTTAACTATCCCCACAACACCGTACTTTACGAGCTAGGTACTATTGCCATCACCCCATCATCACTATTTTGCAGATGGAACAGCTAAAGTATGCGGAATGTACAGCACTCTTCAAAGTCACAGAAACTACACACGGGAGCCAGAAATTAAACCTACACATCCTAACTCCAGAGTCCATGCTTTGAAAAATAATAGCTACTTCTTAAAGGATAGAAATAAAGATAAAACCTGTTTTTCAGTTTTTAGCTTAGTTCAACGTTACATCTTTTTTAAATATTGATGATGAAGATGCAAGTCTTTTGATATAATTAATTTTATTTTCTTCTGTACTTAATTAGTGAGTGATATGTAGTAGTTGTTTGAAAAGTACTCTGGTTTGTATTATTATTTTTGTTTACTTGTATTTTGATATGTTATTTGTTTCTTCTTTATGTATAAAATCTGAAATGAACTTTGGTTCAACCAAATCTCATTGTATACCTTGTTAACTATTGAAATCCCAGTGCCCAACACAGGGCCCAGGCGGTATTTTTTGTGCTCAATAAATATTTGTTTAGTAAATATATTCATTCATTCATTAACACCAGGCATTAAGTCATATGCTGAGATTAAAAAGATAAATGAGATGTTCTTAACTGTAAAGAATATCTGAGGTAGAATATGTAGAATATAAAAGATAATTTCAAGACAATGTAGTAAATGTTAAAATGGGTAACTCAGAATGCTAGGGAAAATACACAGAAGTCTGAATGCAAATCTGTGCTTCTTTAAAGAAGCATCGTCATAGAACTTTAATTTCTATTTGGGTACACGACTTCCTTTCTCTTTGCTGTTCCAAGATGATCCTACTAATGGTACCACTATAATGTCTGAGAGTAACTACAGGGAGATGGATTTCCCCGGATATGCTATACAAAGTAAAACGTTAAGTGGCAGTGTGTTGTCTGTTTAGTATCTACAGCCACAGTCTTGGGTTCTTTGAATCTTCTAAGCAATGACTAATTATCTTTTAATAGCCAAAGAAAAACTCTATCACTAAAAGAATGTTCTACATGTATTTGAGCTTGGTTCACACTTAAGCTTTGTTATCTCTCCCTGCCACCAGTACTTTGCTGCCTGGCTTAGTGTTGGCTAGTTTGTTCATTCAGCCCATGCTGGGTTCAATTAAAGGCAGAGCCTCATTCTTCTCTGTGCCAAGATACATTCTGCTAGTGTATTACATTAATTCATTTCTAATGAATGTGCTTTTACCAAGTACCTACATTGTTTTGTGATAAATAAAGAAGAAACAAAATCTTGGTTCCCATTTTCAAATAACTGAAATCTCACTACAAAAATAAAATTTCTACCTAGGGAGCAATTGTAGAAAAATAAAACATCGTAAATAATAAAGAAGTAAACTGTGTGAAACATTTAAGGGACATTATAAGGAAACCTTTTTACTGTATCATAATCAGAAAAATTAAGTAAAGAAAAATTAAAAAAAAAAAAAACCTTGAAAACAACCAGAGGAAAAAATGCATTAGCTATAGGAGAGCAATGATATGAATGCTACAAATTTCTTATCAGAAACCATGAGTCAGAAGGAAATTGCATGACGTTTATAAACTACTGAAATAAAAAAGTGTCAACATAGAATTCACTATTTTGTAAAAATGTCCTTCAGACATAAAGGTGAATTGAAGATTCTCCCAGTAAAGGAAATCAAACCTGCTCTAAAAAAATTGCTAAAGGAAGTTATTCAAACAGAAGGATAGTGATTCCAGAATAATACTTGAAACTTCAGAAATTAAGGCAGAACGGTAGAAATGGTAACTAGGTAGATCTAGTAGATTATTTTTCTTGAGTTCCTTAAGATATATTTGAAAGTTGAAGAAAGTAAAAGTTAAAACATTTCTTCATGGAGTTCTTAATGTACATAGATATAATATGTAAGACGACTGTAACATAAAGGGGAAGGGTTAAAAGGACCGAAATTGTGGTAAGGTTTTACATTCCCACTAGAAATGATAAAATATTGATTCTAAGTTGAATGTGAAAAGTTAGAAATTTTTACATTATAGTCCCTAGAGCAGCCAGGAAAATAACTACTAAAAGTGATGCAGTAAAAAATGCACTAAAAAACTTAAATGGAAGACAAAAAATGTTTACATAACCCCCCAAAAGGCATGAGAATTAACAGTTAATTAGAGTACCAATGGAAAACAAATAATAAAATGGTAGACTTCAATTTAAACATTGCAAAAATCACATTAAATATCTAAACATACCAACTAAAAGAGTATTAGAATGAATGAAAAGGCCTCCATCATATGCTGTATACAAGAAACTCACTTCTAATGTAACTATATCATTAGAATAAAGATGAAAGTACAGAAAATGATATGCCATGCAAACCTGAATGAAAGCTCATACTGCTGAATTAATATTAGACAAAGTAAAATTCAAAGGAAGGAGTATTACTAGTGTCAGAGGGAGTTTTGCAAAATGGTAAAAGAATCACTTCACAAAAAGACATAAGAATTAATATATATTAAACATATCTGTACCTAGCAACAGAGTTTCAAATACATGAAGTAGATCTGATGAATCTACCTCACAAAACTATTTGTTTCTCATCAAGTTAAATAAGCATTCACTTCATCATCTAGCAATCTCACTCCTGCTTATTTACCCTAGAGAAATAAAAACTCTTGCTCACATGGAAACCTGTGCAGGAATGTTTGTATCAGCTCCATTCACAGTCATCCAAAACTGGAAACAGTCCAATGTTCTCTACTAAATGAATGGCTAAAGAAAATGTGGTACGTCCATTAAGTGAAATACCACTCAGCAATAAAGAGAATGAACTGCTGATACCCCCAATAACTTGGATAAATCTTAAATGTATTGTGCTCAAATGGCTGCATATTGTAATACTTCTCTTATATGTCATTCTTGAAAAGATCAAAATACAGTAGTGAAGAACTCACCATTGACATAAGAGTTGTAAGCCAGGGGAAGGCATGACTCTAAAGCGATAGTGTAAGGAAAGTATAGGAAAGTGATGAAACTGCTTTAAATACTAACTGCAACAGTGGTTATATAAATCTATACATTTACCA
Organism: Cacajao melanocephalus; assembly: GCA_963573385.1. Lineage (NCBI taxonomy): Eukaryota > Metazoa > Chordata > Mammalia > Primates > Pitheciidae > Cacajao > Cacajao melanocephalus. The sequence continues at coordinate 54,773 of CAUYLG010049831.1, forward strand.
AATCTCACAGAACTTTACACCAAAAAAAGAGTCTATTTCACTGTATGATAAACTATAAATAAAATTAAATGCTAAGCACAGCATTAATATTTTTCCAAACTGTTCTTAGGCCCATAAATTATCCTATCCCACCCCACATGAATTACATGACCACTATTTCCAGTATGTGCTGTCTCCATTTCTTATCTACTGATACGGGAACGAGGCATTTTCTCTGCCTAGATTCTTTTACTCTCCACCAATCTCTTTTCTCCACCTGTCAAATGTTGAAGTCAGAATAGGAGCTATCTTTTGGGAGAAATAGAACATTTATATATGGGAACTCTTAAGGCCCCTGGAGTGCTGGTAATGTTTACTATTCTGATCATGGTAATATTTACACAGTTGGGTACATTTTCTATAAATTCATCAAGTAAGCTGTGCTGTTTTCTGTAGGCATAAAAAAGGCATTCAATGAAAGTCTTAAAATACCTCTTATGCAGATTGTAAAGATCACCTAAAATTTTAGACTCCTTAAAGCCTTCTTCAACCCCCTGAAGAGTTAGTAACTCTTATTTTAGCACACTCCTAGCAATGTGATTGTGTCTCAATTCTAAAACTTGACATATATTAGTATATTTATACATGTGTACACACGTGTGTGTGTGTGTGTCCCTCTTATGAGCTTAACTACATATAGAGGATTTAATCTTTCAATTCTTGCTGCTGTCCTAGTATAAGGCTGGCACCAGTAAACATACGCTAAATAAATATTGAAAAATAATATGTGGAATTTCTATGTTTAGTACTGCTCTACCTAGGCAATGGTTTGTTTCTCCTGGCATCTCGCCTCTGGTCATCCTTTCTTACTTTGAAAATATTAGATCCTTCATTTTCCCTTTGCTTTTCTACTTGACTGCCGGTAAAACTGATTTTTTCAAATTGATATCATGAAACTAGTCCTAATCACATGAGATATGTATAGAAATGCATCCTAGCAGAGGTAACCTATAAGATTCTTGATATGGGAGCTGCTGGTAGAGCAAACATAATTTTTCAGTGTATCACAATTTTTTTTTTAAACAGAGTCTTGCTCTGTCACCAGGCTGGTGTGCAATGACATGATTTTGGCTCACTGCAACTTCTGCCTCCCAGGTTCAAGCAATTCCCCTGCTTCAGCCTCCTGAGTAGCTGGGACTAGAGACGTGCACCACCATGCCTGGCTAATTTTTTGTATTTTAGTAGAGATGGGGTTTCACCGTGTTGGGCAGGATGGTCTTGATCTCCTGACATTGTGATCTGCTCACCTTGGCCTCCCAAAGTGCTAGGATTACAGGCATGAGCCACTGTGCCCAGCCCAGTGTATTACAATTTTATAGGCCAGGTCACGGGAATGTCATTAAGTTGTTTTTATCTTCCGTAGCTTGTTGAAATGGACTTTCTTTAGGTGTCCACTATGAGCAAAACAATGTATTCTTTCTAATTTTACCTAAGAAGTGAAGTCATGAATTCTTCAAAAGCCTAGCCCAGTTCTTTGGTGGGATTACTGTAGCTGACGCTACTCCAGTATTTTGTGAAAATATCCTGGCATGGATTAATTTCACCAACACCCTCTTCCCCTCATTGATTTATAGCCATAATTAATCTCTGCAATGGTCACAGTATTCATGTAGTGATTTTAGGACCAATGATTATATTTGTCATAGTAATTGTAGTTAATATGGCAATGTACATTTTTCTAGTTGTTTGATGCCTGAAAATCATTTTTTGGAACAACCTCAGTTGCAGAGAGAAGAAATGTGCTTGAAGAAAGCTGTGTGCTAGTCTGACTAGAAGAGAGGAAAAGCAGATTAGATTCATATCAACTCTACTTATTTCCATTAAAACTAATGCCCCTTGACCCTTAATTATTTTATTCTTCTAAAAATTGATGTTAAGAGATAAACTTATTCATGCGCATATTGACTCCAATCCTAACTGAACCATGAGGTTAAAAAGTGTTAAGCTTTCAGAGAACATGAGTTGAGATATTTCAACAAACTTGACAGTAACACACTATAAATTTACCATAGAAGCTGTACTCAGTTTTGTTCTCAAGCCCTGGTGTAATAATGCCCACAAGTTATATAAAATACTAAGCTACAACTGAATTCCATGTGGAAAGCAAGGACATATTTCAAGACTGAGTCACCTGCATTTTTGAATTAAAAAGAAGGAAATAAAAGCTTGCTACTAAGCTGGTTAATATGTATAGCAGTTTTTTTTTAATCAATGCTTTAAAAAATAATAATAATTAGAATAATAATGCTAAGCTTTTAGAAAATGCTTTTGTCTTCAAAGCATTTCACAAAAGAGTATGTAGTTAATCTCTGCACCCTAAAAGCAACTTGCCAAAATATTTTGTTTTATAAGAGATGTATTTCAGAAGAGTTTCACTCATCTTTACATTTTCTTGGCCATGTCTAAAAAAAAAATGGGCTATAGAAAGTAAAATCCACCAAAGCCTTTCTTTTTAATGCAAATAAGCTTCTTTCTATTCTTTCTTGAGGAAAGAAATGTTCAGTTGAAATTGACTATAAACTCAATTCTTTTGAATCTGTGTAATTAGGGTCATTTTGCATAGGGCTAAGTGAGGTTCACTAGTCTGTGTCTCTGCTTTGGTCCAAACAAATGCAAACAGGCTTAAATGGCAAAGGGCTAGGTAAATATATTTTTAGATACTGCCATACATGAATTAAATTGACTTAAACTTAAAATCCTTACTAAAATGTACTAATTTAGTGGAAAGTAAACTGAACCTTATTATTTTGATAGAGCTGAACCCCACTTTCCAACTGCTTCTGGAAAAACATTCTCAGGTAAATCCAGAGCTGACCTTACAGGAGAACTCACAAATGTAAATGGAAGAATCAGAGCAGGAGCTGCCTGCAGTAAACTCCCGGGAAAAAGGTGAAGTCTCCAGCACCTCTGCTCACTGATTACCCCGCATTTAATGAGACTCAGAATTAACACCTGTCCTCCAAACTCAACAGCCAACCCAGAACTGCAGCTCAGCACTCCCATTCTTTTGTTCTTTTCTTCCTTTTTATTTTTAAAAAGACATGAGCAATGAATGTTAGTTGCTTGAAAAATTCGATTGAGAGAGGTAAATAGGAAAAACAAAACAAAACAAAAACAACAAAATGCCTCCCCCATCCCCGTGAGAGAACACTACTAACCCCTTCCAGATGTTTTTGATAAAAACATATCTTATTTAACAAAAACAGGTGCTCGGGATACTTGGATAATTTAACCATTTTTTAAAAAGTTATTAAATACCTTGATAGCTTTTCATGACAATATAAAAATAAACAGCATCATTGTAATTGTTATAGAGCATTTTATTTCTTAACATCATTCAGTAAATGTAATGACTCTAAATTTTATCAGATCACGAAACTCACCTAGAGGAGTGTTTAAAAATATACAATCATAAGCCTTATCCTGGATTTACTATATGGTGATCTCCAGCAATGTGTCTTAAGAGTCTTTATTTTGAACAAGCTCCCCAGATTATTTAGAAAACACTGATTTAAATCTTGTGTTGTACATTTTGTTTAATCCCAACTATTTTTTGCTATAATAAATAACTTCAACTCATTATATCTGTTCATTGCTTTCCGGCCTGATTATTTTCTTAGTTTAAATTCAAAATGGAATTACTTGCTCAAGGAATGTGTGCATTTTAAATCTTTTAGCATATTGCCAAACTATTCTCAGTCAAGGCTCTAATAATTTATATCTTTACAACTGCGCATGGTACAATACTGGCTGTCAGGATCAAAGGTAATTGGATGCAAGACATTTGTGTGTGCTCCTTGTTGGTGGCATGGTGCTTCCAGAACAAGTGACAAGCAGGACCTTTCACCTCCTAATCAGTTCTGTGTTAACCACTACGACTAGCAGTAAACATTTGCAGATAAATTCTAAGGCAATTTCAACCTATTTTGTAAGAAGTATTAAGCAGTAAGCTACAAAATAATTCCTTGTTTACCTATTACACTCTTCCAAATGCTATATGGTATTTTAAACCATCACTGTTGTCAAAGGTGTTTGAATCAGAGCGACTCCGTCTTCAATAAGGGCTGGGTAAAATGAGGCTGAGACCTACTGGGCTGCATTCCCAGGAGGTTAGACATTCTTAGTCACAGTATGAGACAGGAGGTCACCACAAGATACAGATCACAAAGACCTTGCTGATAAAACAGCTTACAGTAAAGAAGCCAGCCAAAACCCATCAAAACGAAGATGGTGAAAGTGACTTCTGGTCATCCTCACTGCTCATCATGTGCTAATTATAATGCATTCGTATGCTAAAAGACACTCCCGCCAGTGCCACGACAGTTTACAAATGCCATGACAACATCAGAAAGTTACCCTATATAGTCTAAAAAGAAGAGAAACCCTCAGTTTAGGGAATTGCCCACTTCTTTCCCAGAAAATTCATGAATAAACCACTCCTTTTTTAGCATATAATCAAGAAATAACTGGAAGTTTACTCAGTTGAGAAGCCTATGCTGCTGCTCTGCCTATGGAGTAGCCATTCTTTTATTCCTTTACTTTCCTAATAAACTTGCTTTCACTTTATGGACTTGCCCCAAATTCTTTCTTGCGTGAGGTCTAAGAACCCTCTCTTGAGGTCTGAATGGGAACCTCTTTCTGGTAACACTATGAAATTTGGAAAGGAGAAATTTGACAACTGTTCTAGTATTTTTTAAATTTGGTTATTTATTAAGCCACAATTAAAAAAAAAAAGATTTCCAAGCTCATCTGAATTAGTGAAGGGAGTTTTCTGGAAATGTGCATTTTTCTAAACCTTCTTAGGTATTCCTTCTGCACAAATTGGAAAATCTCTGTCTAGCCACATGCTCTACTCTGTAGATGAGAAAAACATTGCAGGGACATTTCATAATTTGGCTGACAAATGTTGGTTCATTTGACTGTTTGGTGAGTGACAAAGCTGTGATTAGAAATCATGTCTACATCTGTGGATGTAGGGTGCTTTCTGTTATTTCACTTTATCTATGATTAGGTCTATGAATTTACCCCCCAAAATATGCAATTTTATTAGTGCTGCAAATAAAAGTTACTATTTTACGAACTCAATTATACTTAGACATAGAAAATGTCATAAAATAGCTAATATGACCTTAATAACCAATAAAATAGCATTTATCCCAATGTTTTGGGTTTTATAATAATGTATAGGTCCTCTGTTAATAGAAAATAAAGACAAATATTTCAGAACCTTATCCAAAAATAAAGTGTTTCACACAACTGCCCACTTTCTCTCCAAAGAACTCCTATTTAATATTTGTTTTCAATTCTTCCAAATATATCAGTGAGGAAGCCTCATTTCTGTACTAATGGTCTTCAAAGATTTTCTTTCATAGCTAGTCAACTCTGCCTCTAGCTGGAACACGTGGAATGATCCTGTAAGAATCCAAGAACAGGCAGGAAGCAGGGAACGGAGGGGCTTTAAAGAGCATCAGATACTTAAAACTTCAACTTCCAAGCCTGAAATCTTTAAGAGTTTCTTTTTCTGGATTATCAAGTAAATTTATTCTCAATGGCTATTCACTTTTTCTTATTCCTCCTTATCTTCAAGACTTTAAAATATATATGATTCTACACTGAGTTATATTACTGAGTTAGGTAGGTTCCTAAACAAATATGTATAATTATTTTTCCAAGAAAAGCTGTAGAGTTGCATTGAGTCTGCATAAGCAATTTGACCTGTTCACTTGGGATTACTCAGGTGAAACCCTCTTTCCTACGATATACATCTCATTAATGTTTCAGCATTTTAGGGGCATTTCCATTTTGAGCCAATATTTCCATTACTTTTATCTTTCTCGAAAGATTACTATTCAGAATTGGAATTTCTCATGGTTGACATCACACTGACAGATTACTGGCTCCTTCTGAGTGATATGAATTGTAATAAATAGTATTTTTTTTTAAGTTTTACCTGTGCAAAGTATTTCCCTAAAGTTTATTGCATGAATTTTACCAGTTTAACTTATTGAAGATACAAAATGTTTTTCTTTATCGAAGTTTAAATTTTTAAAAACATTACTTTCATTAAAACTGTGTTTGTGTATGTGTGCGTGTGTGTGTGTACACAGGCAGACAACAACAGAAAACAATTCTTGGAGACGCTGGCCCTTTACATATACATGTTAAATAATTTATAATTCCGACATGTAGAATGTGCCTCAAATAAATACATATATGCATATGTATGTTTGTAAGGTAGACAAAGTTAAATAGATTTCATGAAACTAGTTCTCGAAATTGAAATAAAATATCTTGAACACCCAAATGGACTCAGGTATATCCAGTTATATGTTGTTCACACATCTTAAATTCAGCACGTTAAATATTGAGTTCTAATTGAGGCATCACAACCAAATTTACCTTTTGTATTCTTATTTTTCTGATAAAAAGCATCACTGTTGTCATGACAGTATTCTCAATACTGGAAAGTCATCAAGTCCTGAAGATTTTAACTCTTGAATAACCCTCATTTATAGGTGTTCACCTTATTGTATTCCAATAAATATGAATTTTGCTAATAGATGTTATTTAAAATTTTTAAAGACTAACATGGTGGCTCATGCCTGTGATTCCAGCACTTTGGGAGGCAGAGGTAGGAGGATTGTTTGAGGTCAGGTGTTCAAGACTAGCCTGGGCCACAAAGTGAGACCTTGTTTCTACAAAACATTAAAAAATTAACCAGGCATGTTGGCATGTGCCTATAGCTCCAGCTACTCAGGAAGCTGCAGAGGGAGAATTGCTTGAGCCCAGGAGCTTGAAACCAGCCTGGGCAACATAGTGAGACTCTGTCTCTACAAAAAAAAAAAAAAAAGAAAAGAAAGAATAAAAGGAAATTACCAGGCATGATACACATACCTGTAGTCCCAGCTATGCAGGAGGCTGAAACAAGAGAATCACTTGAGTCCAGGAGGTGAAGTCTGCACTAAGCCATAGCCATACCACTGCACTCTGGCCTGGGAGATAAAGCAAAACCCTGTCTCAAGAAAAATTAGAAAAAAAAACATTTTTAAAGTTAAGCAGGAGGAGAAGATGAGGAAGGGGAAGTGGGAGCAGAAGGGAAGAGGGGAGGGAAAAAGAAGGGAAGAAGGAGGAGATGGGGGGAAGCAGTCTGTGGTAATTTGAAGAATACTGTTTCAATCAAATTAAACACATTTCTTAATTTCAAGCTTTGATTCAGAAGTCACCATTTTTAAATTCATATGATCAATTGAAGAACCATTTTAATGCAAAGTTTCTGGAAACCCTGTGTAGTCCATTCCTCTATAAACCCTATCCTCACGACCACTCAAATTCTCATCACCCTTTACTTGGCTTGTGCTGAGACCTCTTTACCCCTAAGCTGTTCCCAGCTCATATCTCCCAGGCCTCGTTCTCATTCCACTCTTTCAGTACTGTCGGGTTAAACGTTATGCAATTGAATCTGCACTTAAAATGTCTCCATAGCATCGAAGACCAAGTCCAGGTTCCTTAACGTGAAAAACAGGGGCCTTCATGGTCTCTGCATCTTTGCTTCTATTCTGGATCCTCTCCCTCTCCCTGCCCCTGCTCAAATCTCCCAGTCCTGCAGCCTCGCCTAACTGTTCTCAGCACCAGAAATACCCTGTGCTCTTTTCTTCTTCTCGCATGTTTCCACGTGCTGCTCCATGGCTTCTTCATCCTCTGCCCGGCTAGCCGATGTTCATTCCCTGCAAATTGCCATCCTCCTCTTATCTGGAAGGTAAGTCCTCTGAATGCATCCCTGTCCTCCTACATCTGAGGTAGGTGTTTCTTCTCCAAGTCACCATGATGCCACACCCTGTTCTGTCCCACAGCATTGATGACAGAGTGACGTCAATGATTGACATACTTATCTTTTCCCCACCAAGGAGTTTGTCATTCACCTTTGTGTCTGCAAAGTGTGTAACACCAGTACATGGTCAAAAATGATTAATTAGTAAATTAGCTAATTTCAGTAACATCTAACACTATCAACATCTGCATCCAAGGATTCTAGTGTCATAGTTCTAGTGTCATTAGATGTAATTTTTTTTCAAGATTTCCTTTGCAATTCAACAATTAATATGTCCAGTCAGGGTTTCTCGTCTGCATTCTAGCCTGGGCTTGGCCTGGTGCATTTGGTTCTGTTGTGTGATGTCTTTTCCCGCAAGAACCACTCTGCTTTCACCATGCAGCAAAGGGTCCACAAGGAGCCTACACAGAGCTCAGTGAGCTTCCCTGTAAATTTCAGGTAGGTATTTAAGGGATCTTTCCAGTTATGCATTGGCTGATAAATCTGTCAGGTGACCAGTTGCTACAATCAATGGCAAAAGCAAAGAGAGATAAAATTAAAATATGGATTACTTATTTTGGCACAGATCATTGGGTTGTGCCCCAGTATCCATTCTTTTCTTTTAGTGATTAGTACAACTTCCGATTTATGACTAGGTACATAGCTGCCAAGAAACTAGATCATTTTCTTGCTTCTTTTGCAGCTAAATGTAGTCATCTGAGTTCTAGTCAAATGGTTATTTTTAAAAAAGTGTCATGTGGAGAACTTGTTAATGAGAAAATTGATGTGCCTCTGATTCTTTATTTCATCATACTTCCTGATGGCTTGAAATTACATGAAATGGCTGAAGCTCCAGTAGCTGTTTTGTACAATGAGGTTAAAATGGAAATGGAAGCTATACACAACAAAGCAACAAGAATAAAGAAGTTTGAGCTTCTTATTTCATCGACAACATGACAGTGCTGATTTCATCAATGCGAAAGAAAAGTAAATTTTTATTTTGTTTAGGCACTGTTCTTTGGAGATGTCTTATAATCTGTATCCAGACCTTATTCTAAACAAGGCACTTAGGAATTCACAAAATATTTGGGAAAAGAAAAAATTACAACTGACATAAGAAAATAGAGGCTTGGAAAAATAAGAAAGCCTTGCAGATTTTGATATGACAACTAATTTTTAAGTTCTATAATAGAGGAAAGTAAAAAGAACAAGTATTTGTTAATCACCCACTATGTGTTATACCTATAAACTATATCTTACATTCTTTCTGTTTGAAAAGCAAATGCAACTTCTATTCCCAAAATGCTCAACAAATTGTAATACCAAAATCAAATATTTGTATTGTTATGTAATAAGTTTAATGAATCTAGACTATCATGTTTCATAATTTTTCTCCAGAATTTGTCTTATATTCCAAAATCACAGAAGCTTCAAAATGAAAAAAAAATCTTAATTTTCTGCAGAATAAAAAATTTGGTTTAGATAGTACCTAAATGATAAAGTAAAAAACACTGGCTAAAAAAAAATCAGATCAGTTGACTCCAAGTTATTGTTATATTTTCTCTTATCATTATGTAATATACTAGAGTAGGAAATAGATGTAGAAGCAGCTGAGCAACCGGAAGTAACTTTTCATCACATTTATACAGTTTTAATGATATCTAGTTTATTTATGTACTCTGATGTGTTTTCCTAGATTCTTAGCTGCTTACGAAGTACCTGCGTCTTCATATCATTATAGCATTTATTCCAGGCTTCATAGGTTTGGTGTTAATAACAAACATCAAGTTACTTGAAAAGTCCACAATGCTAAGACTTCTGAATCCAAGGCATGTGAAGTCTAAGAAAACAATGCCTTTAGGTAATTAAAATTTCTCCTAATTAATCGGCCTTTTATCACTCTTGCCCCTTGCAGAGTATATTCAACCCAGCAGCCATAGCGATGCTATTCAAACTGAATCTCATCACACATCACTCCTCTTCCAAAAATTCTCAGATGGCTCCCAATATCAGTCAAAGTTAAATCCAAAGTCTGCACTAGGCTTATAAGATCCTACATGATCAGTGACCCTTCACACGCTGCACTCAGTCTTATGGCTCCAGTTTGCTGGCTTCCTCCTCATTTCCTGAATCCAAGAGGCTGACTCCATGAGCCTTCCATCAATCTGATAGCTGTCCCTCATATACCTCAGTGAATCACTCCTTTACTTCCTTTATGATTTTGCTTTAATTCCAAATTCTCAGTAAGACAACTATTTTATTTAAAATCCAGTCCTTCACATCCCAGATTTCCCATTATCCTTCTCTGTTTTCCTTATCATATTTAAAATGACAAAAAAAAGTACAAATAAATTCTTATTGTTATTGTGTTTCCCTCCCTCCTAGAAAGTAATTTCCATGAGAACAAAGATGTGCATCTATCTGGTTCCCTGTGAGCCAATTCTTAGAACCATAAGTGCTCAAAATATAATTGTTGCTTATATAAACTCATCCCAAGTCTTCAGCCTCTCTGTGTAGAACCTGATCTTGCTGAGAAATATGAAGTATGAACACATGTTGTATCTAAACCCTTGGGACACAGATTTCCAATTTTAGCAGACATCTCTTCGTCCTCTAAACTATCTAAAAAACTCGAGAATGAGAGCAATTTGTAATTAAATGAAAAGAGATGCAGCAGAACTGAGTGACTGATTGCTGTCATTTCTCTCCTCTTTCTAGAAGGTGTGTTGAATCTACATTCTAAATATCTCTTGAGTATATTTCTCTCAATTCTGAGATCAATGCCTTTGGTCAAGCTATCCTCTGACTATGTTATAGCACGCTGCCACAGGGCCTCATAGCATCTTACTTCTCCTTGAAAATGTTTATCCCATCTGATTGGAATTACTGGTCAGTTTCTTCCAACTTTTTGAGGGCTCTCTCTGCATCTGTCTTGCTCTCCATGTTATCCTGTTGGCGAGCACAGCTTCTCACACAGAGTGAGTGATGAATAAATATTGATTGAATGAAGGAAAATCTTACCTAAACTTTTGCAATAACCTTCCATCTGCTCCCTTTGATTTCAATGTCTCCCCTGTTCCTTCCACCTAAGGACATAGTGCAGCAGCAGCACTTTTCTAAAAAACAAAATGTGTTCATTTCTGTTCCTTGTTACAGCCATTTATTACCTACAAGAAGAATCCAAATCCCTTAAATGTCTCTGTACTATGATTCCAGACTCCCTTTATGGCTTTCTCTCTAGTGATTCATTCTATATTTCTTATATTTTGGTCACAGCCCAAACACCATTTCTTAAATAATGTCTATATCTTCATACCAAAATGTTTTTACACATACCGTTTTCTCTATTTGGAAGGCAGTCTAATTATCTTCTAACTACTTTGGTTTTGCAGAGATTTTAGGATTGACTGACAGCATTAGAACAATTAAAAACTCACTCTTGGCCAGGTGAGGTGGCTCACACCTGTAATCCCAGGACTTTGGGAGGCTGAAATGGGCAGATCACAAGGTCAAAAGATTGACACCAGCCTGGCCAACATGATGAAACCCTGTCTCTACTAAAAATACAAAAAATTAGCTGGGTGTGGTGGAGTGCACCTGTAGTCCCAGCTATTCAGGAGGCTCAGGCAGGAGAATTACTTGAACGCCGGAGGTGCCTGGGTGACAGAGGGAGACTCCATTGCAAACAAACAAACAAACAAAAAACTTACTCTTTCTCCTTCTCCCTGTCCATGATGTCATCTATGACAATTCTTCTAATATACCTGGGAGCTTTTGTTTACAACTGGTGAAGGTGGGTTGAATAAAACAAAGCCAGGAAGGAAAATTACCCACCCTACTATCAGGTCTTAGTTTTGAACTCCTATGGAAAACATGGGAAGTTAGAATCATATTTGCTTGAATGACTCCTGAGAAAATGTGTAAGGCACTGGTGATATAATTTGGATATTTGTCCCCATCCAAATCTCATGTTGAAATGTGATCCTCAATGTTGGAGGTCAGCCTGGTGGGAGGTATTTGGATTATGGAGATGGATCCCTCATGAATGACTTGGGCCATCTCTTTGGTGATAAGTGAGCCTTGCTCTGCATTCACACAAGATCCATTGTGTGTGGCACCTCCCCTCCTTTCTTGTTCCTATTCTTGTCATATGATGTGCCTGCTTTCCCTTTGCTCCCGCCATGATTGGAGACTTCCTGAGGCCTCTCCAGAAACAGATGCTGCAACGCTTCCTGCACAACCTACAGAATCATGGGCCAATTAAATCTCTTTTCTTACAAATTACCCTGTTTCAGGTGTTGCAGGAAAGGGGTCCCTATCCGGAGAGGGTTCTTGGATTTCAGGCAAGAAAGAATTCAGGGAGAGTCCACAGACTAAAGTGAAAGCAAGTTTATTAAGAAAGTAAAAAAATAAGAAGAATGACTACTCCATAGACAGAGCAGCACCAAGCACTGCTGGTTGCTCGTTTTTATGGTTATTTCTTGATGATATGCTAAACAAAGGGTGGATTATTCATGACTCCCCTTTCTAGACTGTATAGGGTAACTTCCTAATGTTGCTATGGCATTTGTAAACTGTCGTGGCACTGGTGGGAGTGTAGCAGTCAGGACCACCAGAGGTTGCTCTCGTGGCCATCTTGGTTTTGGTGGGTTTTAGCTGGCTTCTTTACTGCAACCTGTTTTATCAGCAAGGTCTTTATGACCTGTATGTTGTGTTGACCTCCTATCTCACTCTGTGACTTAGAATGCCTTAGTCATCTGGGAATGCAGCCCAGTAGGTTTCAGCCTCATTTTACCCAGCTCCAATTCAAGATGGAGCTATTCTGGTTTACACGCCTCTTAACATTTCCCATCTGCCTTTTATAAGAGAACGTTATTCCTAAGGGTTGCAGAGAGACAAAGGTCCATCATCTGTAACATTTTCAAGCTGAATAGGGGTGATGATATTCCTGCTATTAAGGCCTGTCACATTCTGGGTAAAGAGGAGCCCAGTCAAGAAGCATTGGTATGGTAAGGTCCATTCATAATTCCTGAGTTCCAACCAAAGGTGATATCTGGAACCTAATAAATATTTAGTTCAAGAAAACATTGAGTGAACTTGTCTTGCACTCCTACACAAAAAGCACAACAAAAATATATTTCACGAAAGTAAAGCAAAATTTTCCCAAGTAAACTAAATCAAAAAATTTTCCATAAATGGAGTAACTGCTGGAACCAAGCTGATACAGGGTCGCTAGCTAATTCCAACGCACCCGGAATTAGAACATTGATCCCGATTTTTACATTACCCAACCCTTATGTTTCTTCTGAGTAGCAGCCAGAGACCACTGGTTGGTTCACAGAAATAAGCAGGGTTGGTCTTAATTGCAGAAACAAACTTAAAAACAACTGTCATGGTGCTGGTAGCAGTGTAGCAGTGAGGATGACCAGAAGTCACTCTCATGGCCTTCTTGGTATTAGTGGGTTTTAGCCGGCTTCTTTACTGCAACCCGTTTTATAAGCAAGGTCTTTATGACCTGTATTTTATGCTGAACTCCTATCTCACCCTGTGACTTAGAATGCCTTAACCATCTAGGAATGCAGCCCAGTACATTTCAGCTTCATTTTACCCAGCTCCTATTCAAGATGCAGTTGCTCTGGTTCACATGCCTCTGACACAGGTATTACTTTATAGCAGTACAAGAATGGCCAAACGCACAACATTGGTACTGAGGAGTGAGTGGGCATTGTAATAATGGTACCCCAAAGTTTGGAGGCAGCTTTGGAACTGAATAACAGGCAGAAGGTGGAAGAGTTTGGGAGACTCAGAAGAAGACAGAAAGATTAGGAAAAGTTTGGAAGCTTTTTGAGACTGTTAAATCACTGTGCCCAAAATGCTGATAAAAATATGGATGGTGAGGTCCAGGATGATGAGGTCTTAGATGGAAATGAGGAACTTATTGTAAACTACAGCAAAGATCACATGTGTTATGCCATAGCAAAGAGCTTGGCCACATTCTGTTTATGCCTTAGAGCTCTGTGGAAGTTTGAACTTCAGTGTGACGATTTAGGATATCTAACAGAAGACATTTCTAAGCAGCAGTGTTCAACAGTGGTGTGGCTGCCTTTACAGCCTATGGTCAGATGTAGAACAAAGAAATGACTTAAAGTTGGAAGTTATATATAACCAGGAAGCAGAGTAAAACTGAAAAATTTTCAACCAGACCATGTGGCAAAGAAAGAAAAAGCCTTTTAGGGAAAGGAGTTCAAGCTGGCTGTGGAGCAACCACTTGCTAGAGATATTTATGTAACTAAAGAGGACAAAGTGCTGATATCCAAGACAACGGGAAAAAGTCAAAGAAGGCATTTCAGAGCTCTCCCAGGCAGGACCTCCCATCACAGACTCAGAAGCCTTGAGGTAAAGGATGGCTTCTTGAGTCAGGACCAGGATAGCCTTAGAACATTGCTTCCTACATCATGGTTCTCCACCTCTAACACGGATTTAAAGGGGCCCAGGTATAGTGTGAGCTGCCACTTTGGAGACTGCAAGCCATACCCTTGGCAGCTTCCAAATTGTATTAACGCTGCAGGTGCGCAGAGTGCAAGAATAAAGGAGACTTGTCCTGCACCTACCTTTCAGAGGGTGTATGGAAAGCCTAGGCGTCCAGGAGGGAGTCTGTTGTGGAAGCAGAGCCCTCACAGAGAGCAGAGGCAGGATGGAGGGGAATTGTGGTATCAGAGGCCCCACACAGAGTCCCCACTGAGGCACTTCCCAGTAGAGGTGTGAGAAGGGGGGCACCATCCTCCAGACCTGAGAATGGTAGGTTCACAGGCAGCTTGAACCAACAGCATGAAAAGCCACAGACACTGGGCTCTAACTGAGGAGAGCAGCTGTGGGAGCTGTACTTTACAAAACCACAGGGTTGGAGCCGCCCAAGGCCTTGGGAGCCCACCCTTCACACCAGAGTGCTCAGGATGTTGGACTTGAAGTCAAACGGGATTGTTTTAGAGCTCTAAGATTTAAGGACTGACCTGCTGTATTTCAAACTTTTGTGTGACCTGTAGCCCCTTTCTAATAGCCCATTTCTCCCTTTTAGAGCAGAAATGTTTACCCAATGACTGAACTCCTACTGTAGCTTGGAAGTAAATAATTTGCTTTTGATTTTACAGGTTTATAGGTGAAAGAGACTTTCTTTGTCTAAGATGGGACTTCAGGTTAATGCTGAAATGATTTAAGACTTTGGAGAAATGTTGGAAAGACATGATTGTATTTTGCAATGTGAGGATGACATGAGATTTGGGAAGGGGGACAAGGTGGAATAAGAATACAGTGTGGGTTTCTGTACCCACCCAAATACCCTGTTGAAATGTTACTTTCAGTGTTGGAGGTAGGGCCTGGTGGGAGGTGTTTGGATCATGGGGGCAGGTCCCTCATGATTGGCTTGGGCCATCCCCTTGGTGATAAGTGAGCTCTTGTTCTGAGTTTACATGAGGTCTGGTCATTTGAAATTGTGTGGGACCTCCCTGCTACACTTTCTTCTCCTCCCATTCTCAGCATGTGATGTGCCTGCTCTCCCCTTTGTCTTCTGCTGTGATTGGAAGCTTTCTGGGCACTCCACAGAAGTAGATGCTGCTATGCTTCTTTTTTTTTCTTTCTTTTGAAAGACAGAATCTCCCTCTGCCACTCAGGCTGGAGGAGTGTAGCGGCACAATCTTGGTTCACAGCAACCTCCATTTCCAGGGCTCAAGCAATCCTCCCATCTCAGCCTCCCACATAGCTGGGACCATAGGTGGGTACCACCACACCTGGCTAACTTTTGTATTTTTGTAGCAATGACAGGGTTTCATTATGTTGCCCAGGCTGGTCTCGAGCTCTTGAGCTCAAGGGAATTGTCCACCTTGGCCTCCCAAAATGCTGGGAATACAGACATGAGACACCACGCTTGCTGTGCTTCTTGTACAGCCTGCACAACCATGAGCCAATTAAATCTCTTTTATTACAAATTACCCGGTCTCAGGTATTTCATTACAGCAGTGCAAGAACAGCCTAACACCACTGGTGTATGCACAGCTTTGATCTTATGTTCCAGAGAGAATAGATAGGTCTTCATCCTCACCCACATGTCACCCAAGCTTGCTCTCCACATGTGCATTTACACTCTCCATTGTCAGGTTCAGCAGTAAATATTCACATAGTGACATTCCAGATGGAGACTGGGATAAGGATTTGAAAAGCAAGCTAAGGCAGGACAAATGGTTCCATGTGACTGTAGCTAACAGAATAGTGTCAGGGGATGTGTGAGACCTATTTCTCGGGACGTCAAAAATGACCTTACAACCGAAAAATTGAGTATCTGATCATCATCTGGATATTCTGATAGAGAAAAAGGTGACAGGTACTATGTTGCTTTGGTGTAGATACAAAATGGGGGCATATTTTGTAATTACAGGCTTGTCAGACCAGGGCATTTAGAAAATAAAGACACTCATTTAAGTGTTATAGAAAATCTTCCCTGCCACAACCATAATCTGTCTTTGTAAAATGCCTTTTATATGCTACTGTTTCAGTCCTAGACTCTAGATACATTGGCTACCTTACTGTTCTTAGACAGGAAACCCTTGTTCTCTCAAGGCTCTCACACACGCTGTCATTTGTGCCTTAAACTTTCTTTCCCTCAAAGAGCTGTGTCGCTGGGTGCAGTGGCTCATGCCTGTAATCCCAGCACTTTGGGAGGCCGAGACGAACAGATCACTCGAGGTTGGGAGTTCGAGACCAGCCTGACCAACATGGAGAAACCTCGTCTCTACTAAAAATACAAAATTAGCCGGGTGTGGTGGTGCATGCCTGTAATCCCAGCTATTCGGGAGGCTGAGGCTGGAGAATCGCTTGAACCTGGGAGGCAGAGGTTGCAGTGAGCCTAGATCGCACCATTGCACTCCAGCCTGGGCAACAAAAGCAAAACTCCATCTCAAAAAAAACAAAACAAAACAAAACCAGAAAGAGCTGTGTCATTGGCTCCCTGACTTCCTTCAAGTATTTATTTAAAAGACATCTAAACTGGGTGCAGTGGTTCATGCCTGTAATCCCAGTACTTTGAAAGGTGAATGTGAGCGAATTGCTGGACCCCAGGAGTTCAAGACCAGCCTGCCCAATATGGTGAAACCCCATCTTTACAAAGTTTAAAAAATTAGTTGGGCACGGTGGTGCATGCCTGTAGTCCCAGCTATTTGGGAGGCTGAGGTGGGAGTATTGCTTTAGCCTGGGATATTGAGGCTAGAATGATCTGTGATTATGCCACTGAACTCTAGCCTGACAACAGGTATCTCAGAAAAAGAAAAAATAAATAAATCATTAACAAAAAAGGTATCTAAATGAGGCCTTCTCTAACCACGTGTCTAAAATTATCATACTCTATTGTATTTCCATATATTTTTTTTCTTATTAGAATTGAAGCTCCATTCACAGCAGAGATTACTTGTTTCTGTTTTGTCTCAATGCCACACTGCCAGTGGTTAGAGCAGTGTCTGGCACATAGGGTGTGCTCTACAAATGTTTCTTGAATCAAGGAGGAATCTGTATACATCCATTTCTTCAACTAAGCAATGGATCCCTTTTAGAGGAAAATGGGGAGGTGATGGCTCATTTACTGCTCGTACATCCACCTACCACAGCCATTGTACTCAGCACACCATGATGAATGTCCGCTGTTTGTGCTTCTTTTGTCAATGAAATCCTTATCAGGATCCTGAAATTTTATTC
Organism: Cacajao melanocephalus; assembly: GCA_963573385.1. Taxonomy (NCBI): domain Eukaryota; kingdom Metazoa; phylum Chordata; class Mammalia; order Primates; family Pitheciidae; genus Cacajao; species Cacajao melanocephalus. Next base: position 72,357 of record CAUYLG010049831.1, read on the forward strand.
ATTGTGTAGACTGTTTTTCTATTCTGACACTTTGTACAATTATAAGTGTCTTCTTTGATGTTTCATTAAGCTTTCAAAGCACTGAATATGAGGACGAAATTGTTCTAATTTCACAGCCGTAGAGATTAAGGCACATGAGAAATAAGATCCATATTAAAGTCAGTGACATCGTCAGGATTAGAATTCAAAATGTACTTGGTGCAGGATCCCCTGAGTCATACATTTTCCAATAATTTACCCTTGGATAAATATGCTAGAGGAGAAATAAATCCTTTTGTTTTCATTAGGTAATCTATTTGTTGACATCTGTCTTTTCAGAGACAGAAGGAATGTGTATTTGTGCTTTTTCCCTTCAAGCTAAAGAAAAGAGAAAAATTACTATTGCCAGAAATCTTTGAAAAGTACATTTAAGAAGGCAATCAATATCTAGGTATCATTTCCCTAATTCAAATCACCATGAGTCATATAAAAAGAAAATAAAATACATTTAGGGACAAATTCAGTTCAAAATTTTGGGGGCATACGTCAAAAGCTTCTTACAAAGAGCAATATAGAAATTAGAAATATAACTCCTTGAAAGAACATAAAAAATTAGCACCCATTTCAGAATATCTTGTCTGGTAGTCTACTCAGAAATCTTTCTTAAGTATTTGTGAATAAACATTCAAATTTCTGTATGACTATAAAATAGTTATTTATAAGGCAGGAGTCTTTCTCCTATATGCTGTTGCTGCAGAATGGTGGATGGAAGAAACAGGAGAAGAACTGAAGTCAAAGAGAGCAGATGGGAGATTATTGCAAAGGTTTAGGTAAGGATTTCATTCATTCTATCAATTTTATTCATCACTCTCTCTGTGTGAGGAACAGTGCAGGCCAAAAGGGACATTTCAGTGGACAAGACAGATCTAGGCTGGGCTGTTGGAGGGCTTGGTGAAGCTGACCAGGGATTCCAAAACTAATTGACAGATATGGCTCAAGAAAGTGGAAGGTAATATGAGGATTTATGGTGGAGTGATCTAGTATCATCTGATATGCTTTGACCAAAAGTGATGGTCTGAGACTTGAGAGCAACAAATAAATCTGAAAAGTGTTTAGAATGTAAAACCAAAATAATGGCTAGAGAGGGGAGAAGAGGCTAGGTCTTACAGGAGTGTGAGAGAGGAATGCAGAGAGAAGGCTGCTTCTCCTGAACATTGTAGGGAATATCCTAGAGCACCTCACCACCACTAACTTGCATTACTCCTCTCTCTTATTTATTTTTCAACAACAAGTAACCAGGTCAATGTAGAAACCCACATCTACGTCACTTTACTCATCTTCCTCTTCCTGGATGGCATCACCATTTTCTTCTCCTGGCTGTATCTTACCAGTCTTCTAAGATTCATCTGAGCTATTAGAACCTTCTAGACATTTCTCCAAGTCAAATAAGGGATAGAGGATGTGGATAGAGAGGTGTTGGAGCTGAAATGTGATATTTTCTAGCCTCAGTTCCTTTCTTTGTGCTGTTGTGACTTTTCATGTTCCTTTCCTTTCCTACCGAATCTCCTTCTGTTGTGAAAAATATAAAAAGAAAAATTAATAGGTGAATCAACAAAACCATTCATATATTCCTAGAGTTTCTGCTATACTAAAATCACTGAGCTCTGTGCTGTGGGTATTTCAAGTATTCCCAAGACATGGTCCTTAATGTCAATTAAGAGAAACTGATGAATTTGGCATCTTAAATGTTTATTTAGTCACTTTATAGCAAGTAATTCTACTTGAGTAAAAAGGGTAAAATGTAAAAGTTTGCAAAAAAAAAGTTAATGTACAATTAACAGCTCAATATGGCAATTTACACGTATATAATTTAAAATCAAAACCCAAAGGATCCGTATTTTTTTCCTAAAAATCTACTTTCTGACATACTTAAACTTTCCTGATTGAAATAAAATATTTAGGAGATTTTTATTTTATTTTATTTTACATTTTTATTTTTATTTTATTTTACATTTCATAAAAAATATCAAAAATTAGGAATGAAATATTTTATTTCATTCCTAACTTTTGATATTTTTTATGAAATGTAAGTGAACACTTTAAATTCTCAAAACAATAAAATGGTGATTTACACACATGCACACAACTATACACAAAGAAAACCAAACGAAACCAAACATCCTGTAACTTAACTCTTTATTTGGTACTTTTAAGTGTGATTCATATAAGATTTATATAGGCTAGTAGTGTTACCAAAATCTGGGCTAAAATCATGTATGGATTAACCAGCTTCAATATAAGTGAAAAGTAATTATGAAATTAAGTGGGTGATACTAGGCCAATTGTACTGAAAAGGTATGCTAGTATTCATAGAGTTTTGCCTCACAATATTCTTGTATAGATTAGAAATAAACTAGCTAATGAAAAGTACTTTTATATTCTGTTCGTAGTGGTTACTTTGGTCATTTCTAGATGATTCTCCTTGAACAATAAAAATAAAAAGGATTAATTTTGCTAGTGTTTACCACTGATTGTTTATTCTACTCCCTAAAACAAACCTGCTTTGGCTTACGCATAATCATAAAATGTCCTTTATGCTTTTATTATAACCAATTTCTTACCCCATTTAGCAAAATCTAAATTTGGTCTAAAATATCAAAACTTCTCAAGTTACATATAAAGCATATTTGAAACAGAGTTTTCATTTATTTACAAAAAATTGGGGGAAGGGGGAGTGGAGGAGTAGGTTATTTTTATATATAATAGTGCAGAAAATCGGGGGGAAATGAAATAACTCAAATTTGATGTGCACTTGGAGAAACACTCTTTCTGAATTTTCTGCTTTTGATTGAACACTGATCCTCTTAATCACCGGGAAGAACATTTAGATCTGTGAATATACTCCACATTTTCTCTTTCTTTTGGTCTGTAGCGAAGTCCCTGCCTTTCACCCAAAATACTCTCCTCTGGTCTGTTTTCTTCAATTATCCTCTCTTTTGTCCTGTGTCGGGATTATTCTTATTTATTTTTTAAATGTCCTGTGCATCATTACTTTGCCCACAAGGTCTTCACTGGTTGCCAGGTTTTGAATAGCTTTAAATTCTCCATCAAGACACTTGGTCCAGTGATTGACTTAGCCATTTTCATGCTGGTATCCACTGCTAGTATCTAAGTTTGAGAAACTAGGCTCCTTCACTGTAGTAGTCACCATTGCATCCCTACAATTTATTGAGATGAGTCCCTGCATCTAGTAAGTTCCCAAGAAATAGTAGATGAAAAACAAAGAAATTAATACCTGATTTTCATCTTATTTAGAATGCCAGCTGTTTTTCATAATAAATATCTTTGTGCTTTCAATGGACTTTTAACAACTTCCTTTCATGAGAATAGATTCTTCCTGCTTCTATCTTCGAGTCTTAGCTAGATTCACCTACAAGCAGAATTGAGAATAAAGTAGAATTTTTCTTTTTATACTATTCTTTTTTTACCCTAGTGTTGCCTTTTTTTTTTTTTTTAATGCTTTCCAGAACCACTTACTTAACCTACTCTACTTTTCCTTACTCCCATGTTTTTCCCTAACAATACTGTCTTGTGGCCAGGTGCAGTGGCTCATGCCTGTAATCCCAGCACTTTGGAAGACCATGGCAGGTGGATCACTTGAGATCAAGAGGTCAAGAACAGCCTAGGAAACATGGTGAAACCTTATCTCTATTAAAAAAAATAGAAAAATTAGCCAGGTGTTGTGGTGTGGTGCACCTGTAGTCCCAGTTACTCAGGAGGCTAAGATGGGAGGATCACTTGAACCCAGGAGACAGAGGTTGCAGTGAGCTGAGATCACACCACTGCACTCCAGCCTGTGCAATAGAGGAAGACTGTATCTCAACAACAAAAATAAAAAAACTCTTGTGTTTTCTGTATTTCTCAACGTCTGAATAGAATATTCATTATCACCTGTGACCTGTGGAGTAGCTACCAGGAGTTGTAAAAAAGGGAATTTTTTTTTAAGAAAAACAAACAAACCAATTATTTCAAATGATGGCTTCCCCATTTCTCAATTCTGGACCTTTGACAATTTATTTAGTCTCTATAAACTTACTCTATACACATAAAATAGGTGTAATTAAACAATTTCAATGAGATTGCTATGAAGATTAAATAGGTATATATGTGAGTTATCTATACCAATTCATCCATTACAGTAGATGATTGCTGGATACAATTATTTTCGGTTTTATTAACTTTATCACAAGCTAAAAAAGATTATTACATTAATATAACCTGTAAATTTGTTTTAAAAAGCACAACAATATATCTCTAAAATTAAGGGCTGAATAGATTAATTTCATCAAATAGGGCTTTTGAGAGCCTTAAAATGAGCTCACAATTATTGACACATACTTTATTCCTTCCTTTTTGGCAATATTATGTGTCCTTCTTTCAGTAGCACACTTTCAATGTTGAATTCATTGCTTATTTAATTTCTGCCTTCTAGTTTCCTTCTATTGCCACATAAGAGAGACAGTTGAAAGCAAATTTTTTTACTTGACGTTGAAGAGGCTAAAGAATAAAATGATATTTTATAACATCAAACTTGCTGTGAGCACCATATACTAAAGAAGAATTAAATAGGCAGAATCCAATAGCACATTTGAAGGATTCAAACAAGAAAATGCATACCATTCTTCTTGCCTTACAAATGTGGATGAGTATGCTAGCATCATTGGTAGAAGCCTCTAAATCTCCTATTGTTTTAACTATGATACAAAATATAATTTATTTTTGCAGAGAAATGGTAAATTTATTTCATCCTGCAAACATTTATAAAATCAAAATCTTTGCCATATTACTCATTTCCCAGAAAATTAACAATATTACTTGAAGAACACCTCAGATTTATAATTTTTGAAGAGTTTTATGTTTTTACTTAATTAGTTTTTGAATATGAAATACATAGCCATCATACATAGATATGGATAGAATAAATATTACATAAAAAAGGAAACAGAGATGGTTACACTGGATTTAGAAAAATGAACATTTGAACCATAGCATATACTGACATAATTTACATATAATTATACAGAAACATCAAAAGGAAAGGAATAAAACGTATGTACTGCAAATCAAATAACAACCAAAGGAGGTTAAATAACTATATTATTCAATATCAAAGAATGTAGAATAGATAATTGCCAGGAAAAAAGTTCATAATGATTAAGATGTCAATCAACCTATGCGCGTGCACCTAATAACAGAACTTTGATAAATGTAATGTATGAGTTGATAAAACAGAAAGAAAACAGAATGAAGATATAAATAATCTGATTAACATATTTTACCTAAAACTGCTATGCCCTAAATCAATAGATTATATATTATTTCAAATATCCCTAAAACTTCACTAATATTGATCACATGCTGAGCCATAAAACAGTTCTCAAAGAAACTCCAAAAAATTAAAAATAGCCAGGTGTGGTGGCTCACACCTGTAACCCTAGCACTTTGGGAGGCCCAGGCTGGAAGATCACTTGAGCCCAGGGGTTCAAGATCAGCCTGAACAACATAGAGAGACCCCCATTTCTACAAAAATACAAAACATTAGCCAGGTGTGATGGATTATGCCTGTAGTCCCAGCTACCCAGGAGGCTGGGGTGGGAGGACCACCTGAGCCCAGGAGTTCAAGGCTGCAGTGCACTGTGATCATGCCACTGCACTCCAACTTGGGTGACAGAGTGAGACCCTGCCTCAAAAAATAAACAAATACATAAATACATAAATAAAATTTAGAACATCTCTGACCATGAAGGAATTAAACCAGAACTCAATAAAACAAGATAAATAGAAAGCATTCACATCACAGCACATGTCTACATAACACCTGGGACAAAAGAAAAGTAGCAAATATTAAACTGGACAGCAATGAACATGCAACTAACTCCATGTTTACCAAGAAATGTGTAACCTAAAAGGCCTTTTTTTTTTTTTTTTTAGACAGGCTCTAACTCTGTTACCCAAGTTTGGAGTGCAGTGGCCTAATTTTGGCTCACTGCAACCTCTGCCTCCCAGGATCAAGTGATTCTCCCACCTCAGCCTCCCTAGTAGCTGGGACTACAGGTATGCACTACAATGCCTGGCTAATTTGTAGTATTTTTTGGTAGAGAAGAGCTTTCATCATGTTGGCCAGGCTGGTTTTGAACTCCTAACCAGAAGTGATTTGACAGCCTCAGCCTCCCAAAGTGTTGGGATTACAGGCGTGAGCCACTGTGCCCGGCCTAGCAGGCATTTTTACATAGAAGAAAAGCGATATATCCATAATCTAAGAATCCACCTCAAAAAATGAAAATAGAGTAGCAAATTAAACCCAAAGAAAGAATGAGGGTATATTAGTCTCCCAGCATTGCCATAACAAATCACTACGAACTGTGTAGCTTGAAACAACAGGATGTTGTTTTAAGAAGTCCAAAATCAAAGTGCTGGCAGAATTCGTCCCTTTCTTGGGGCTCAGAGTGAGAATCTTTTTCATGCTCTCTTTCCTATTGCTTCTGGTGATTGCTGGCCATCCTTGGCCATTTCTCATTTTGCAGTCACATTAATTCTAATCTCCCTCTATCATCACATGACGGTCCTCCCTCTGTAACCATCTCTGGGTCTTTCCTCCTCTTATTAGTACACCTGCCATTTTGGATTAAGAGCACACTCTACTCCAGCATGTGTCATCTTAAGTCTAATTACATCCACAAAGGGTCTATAAGCAAATAAGGTCCTATTCACAAGTACCAGATATTTAAACATCTCTTCTTGGAAAACACAAATCAACACAAAAAAGGGAAAAAGGCACAATAGAAAAGAATCAAAGTCAAAGTTTGGTTTTAAAAGGAAAAGAAAGAAAATAGAAAAATAAAACTCTAAACAGGCTCAGAAACCTCTGGCAAGGCTGATAAACACACACACACACACACACACACACACACACACACTTTAAGGCTGGAAACACCCTTTACTTCCTAAGCAGATTTTAATTTCCCTTCATACTCTGGTTTAATTTGTATATATTGAATTTATGTTGATCTGTGTTAATTCGTGTACATTATATATAATAAATACGAAAAATAAAAATGAGATGACTATGATGTAATTTAACAACGTGTGTTAAAAAAAAACAGGATAAATGATTCAAACCTCAGATCTATGATTTGTGAATTGTGTGAACACAAGACAATCAGTGAAACTCTAGGAATTTGTTTTTCCTCATCTGTGGACTGTGAAGAGAGAGACACGATTACCATGTTATTGTGTTGGTTTTAATGGCAAATATAAATGAAAGCATTTTACAAATTCAAGAGGTAGCAAATATAAGTTTAAAGCGATAACAGAAAACATACTATAAATTTCCAATTTAGGTTGTGTGTGGTGGCTCATGCTTGCAATTCCAGAACTTTGGGAGGTGGAGGTAGGATCACTTGAGCCCAGGAGTTTGAGACCAGCCTGGGCAACATGGTGAAACCCTGTTTCCACAAAAAACCTAAAAAAGTTAACCGGGCCTTTAGTCCTGGCTACTTGGGAGACTGAGGTGGGAAGATTCATTGAGCCTGGGAGGTCAAGGCTGCAGTGAGCTGAGCTGTGATCAGGCCACTGCCCTCCAGCCTGGGTGGAAAAAAGAAAAAGAAAAAAATATATAATTTACATCAATTATTTAAATATTATATAAATTACCATATACATGATTCTAAGTTATTTGAAATTATGGCTTCCCCATTTCTCCATCTTGGAGGTTTTTATTTTACTACCAACAAGTTGGTAGTAAAATTACTCCCTCATTTTTAACCTTGATTTCTGGAAATTCTCTCAAAATGCATATTATCACATTTTAATTTTGTATCTGAATAATGTTATTTCTGTTAATTTGGTATGTGGTTTTCTGATTCCCTTGGTTCACTTAGGATAATGGCCTTCAGCTGCGTTCTTGTTGCAAAAGATGAAATTTCATTCTTTTTTGTGTCTGCATAGTATTTTATGGTGTATGTGTAACACATTTTCTTTATCCAATCCATCACTGATGGGCACTGGGGTTAATTCCATGCTTCTTCTATTATTATATAAATAGTACTTCTCTGCATGTATTATTGTATTTTTGTATTATTGTATTGTAAATTCATGTATTATTTGTGTTTAAAAAACATTTTTATATGTACACTTTTAAACCAACATCCAACATCATACTGATTTAAAAAAAAAGATGTGTATGATGTCTGCTACTTTTATTTTTCCTATCTTTATTTTATTTCATTTTTGGCTTTAAAACTAAATCATAACATGTTGGTGCTATAATATTTGATTCATAAAGGTTTTAACAGTTACATATTAATAGTGAATGATGCATTATGAAATAGCAATAAGCTCTCTTTGTTTGTTTAATGATTTCTGCCTTGATTTCTACTTTGTGCAGACTTATTCTTACCATGACCATTCTTACGTTCCTTGCTTTTGCCTAATATGACTTCGACCATTCTTATTATTTTATTATATTTTAAATTTTTGTGGGTACAAACTAGATGAATATATTTATGGGCTATATGAGATATTTTTAAACAAGAATGCAATGCATAATAATCACATCAAGGTAAATGGGGTATTCATCCCTTCAAGCATTTTTCCTTTCTTTGTGTTACAAAGAGTTTGTGTTACAAATTCTTATTTTAAAATATACAATAAATTATTGTTGACTGTACTCATTCTGTTGTGCTACCAAATACTATATCTTTTCCACTCTGTTTAAATATATATTTGTTTACCCTTTAACCATTCCCACTCCTCATACCAACTTACCCCCCAAGCCTCTGCTGACCATCATTCATTTGAGTATCTTCATGAATTCAATTGTTTTAATATTTTAGCTCTCATAAATAAGAACATGTGAAGTTTGCCTTTCTGTGCCTGTCTTATTACACTTAACATAATGTCTCCCAGTTCCATCCATGTTGTAGCAAATGACAGGATCTTATACTTTTTGTGGCTGAATAGTACTCCATTGTGTATATGTACCACGTTTTCTTTGTTCATTTGTCTGTTGATGGACACGGTGATTGATTCAAAATTTTGACTATTGAGAAGAATGCTGCAATAAACATGGCAGTGCAGATATCTCTTTGATCTATTGATTTCCTGTCTTTTGGATATATACCCTAGCAGTTGGATTGCTGAATCATATGGTAGCTCTGTTTTTAGTTTTTAAAGAAATCTCCAAACTGTTCTCCATAGTAATTGTACTAATTTACATTCCCACCAACAATGTAGAAAAGCCCCTTCGCCCACATCTTCACCAGCATTCCTTATTGCCTGTCTTTTGGATACAAGCCATTTTAACTAGAGTATGATGACATCTCATTTTAGTTCTGAAATGCATTTCTCTGATGATCAATGATGTTGAGCACTTTTTATATACCTCTTTGCCATTTGTATGCCTTCTTTTAGGAAATGTCTGTTCAGATCTTTTGTCCATTTTTAATTAGATCATTCAATGTTTTTCTTATTGAGTTGTTTGAATTTATCTTTTTTTGAAAAACCAACTTTTCATTTTGTTGATCTTTTCTATTGCTCTTTTTTGTTTAAATTTCATCTATTTCTGCTCTGCTCTTTATTATTTCTTTTCCTTTACTAATTTTGGGTTTGGTTTGCTCTTGCTTTTCTAGGTCTTTAAGATGCATTATTAGGTTATATATTTGAAGTTTTTCTACCTTTTTGATGTAGGTGCTTATTTCTATAAAATTTCCTCTTAGTACTGCTTTTGCTGTATCTAGCAGGTTTTGATATGTTGGGTTGCAATTTTTGTATGTTTCAAAATAATTTTTAATTTTTATTTTCTTAATTTCTTCCTTGACTCTCTGGGCATTCAGGAGCACATTGTTGAATTTCCATGTGTTTGTACAGTTTCCAAAGTTCCTCTTGGTATTGATTTCTAGTTTTATTTCATTGTGTCCAAAGAAGATACTTGGTATGATTTCAATTCTTTAGAATTTTTTAAGACTTATTTTGTGGCCTAACATCAAGTCTGTCCTTGGGAATGATCCATGTGCTAAGAAGAAGAATGTGTATTATGCAACCACTGGATGAAACGTTATATAAATATATATTAGGTCCATTTAGTCTATAGTATGGATTAAGTTAGATGTTTGTTTGTTGATTTTCTGTCTGCATGATTTAGTCAATGCTGAAAGTGAGGTATTGAAGGTTCCAGCTATTATTGTATTGGAGTCTCTCTCTTGTTTTTTCTAATATATTTGCATTATATATCTGGATGCACCAGTGTTCAGTGTTATGTGCATATATATTCACTAGGATTATATCCTTTTGCTGAATTGACTGCTTTATCATTATATAATGACCTTCTTTATCTCTTTTTATGGTTTTAGTCTTGAAGCCTACTTTGATTTAAGTAAAGCTACTCCTGCTATTTTCTGGTTTTCATTTGCATGAAATACCTTTTTCCATTATTTTATTTTCAGTCTATTTGTATCTTTATAGGGAAGTCTGCTTCCTGTAGTAACAGAGCATGGGGTCTTATTTTTTGTCCAATCAGCCACTGTGTCTTTTGATTGGAGAGTTTAATTCATTTACATTCAATGTTATTATTGATGAGGACTCACTCCCACTATATTATTTGTTTTCTGGTTGGTTTTGGTCTTTTCTTGTTTGTTTCTTTCTTTCCTTCTTGTCTTCCTTTTAGGGAAGATGATTTTCTCAGGTGGTATTATTTTATTTCTTGAATTTTATTTTTTGTGTATCTGTTGTATGTTTTTTCATTTAATGTTACCATGAGACTTTCAAATAATGTCTTATAATGCATTATTTTTAACTGACAACAACTGATTGCAGAAGCAAACAAGGAAAAAGTAATAAAAAGTCTACACTTTAACTTCATTCCTCCATTTTTTAACTTTTTGTTGTTTCCATTTATATCTTATTACACTATTTCTTAAAAAGATTTTACAGTTATTATTTTTGACAAGTTCATCTTTTTAGTTAAAATGTTAGTGGTTACACACCATAAGTACAGTGTTATAATATTCTGTGATCCTCTGTTTACTTATTATTACCAATAAGTTTTGTGCTTTCAGGTGATTTCTTATTGCTTATTAATGCCATATGCCATTTCTTGCAGATTGAATAACTCATTGTAACATTTCTTGTAGGACAGGTGTGATGTTGAAGTATCTCAGCTTTTGTTTATCTGGTAAAGTTTTTATTTTATCTTCATGTTTAAAAGATATTTTCTCTGGATGTACTAGTCTAGGATAAAAGTTGTTTTCCTGAAGTACTTTGAATGTCATGCCACTCTCTTTTTGCCTTTAAGGTTTCCAATGAGAAGGTTTCCACTCAGCTGCCATACTTTGTAACAAAACATATTTTATAACACAGCATAATTTGTATGTTATTTATATTCCCTTGCTACTTTTAGAATCCTCTTATTTTTTTTATTTTATTTTTTTTGTCCTTGACTTTTGGGAGTTGGATAATCAAATGCCCTAAGGTAGTTGTCTTTGGGTTAAATCTGCTTGGTGTTCTATAACCTTCTCGCACATGAATATTGATATCTTTCTCTAGGTCTGGGAAGGTCTCTATTATTATCCCTTTGAATAAACTTTCTACCCTAATCTTTTTCTATTTTCTCTTTAAGAAAACTGTTAGATTTGTCTTTTTGAGGCTGTTTTCCATAACTTGTCAGCGTACCTCATTCTTCTCTATTCTTTTTATTTTTGTCTCCTCTGACTGTGTATTTTTAGTAGCCTGTCTCCAAACTCAGTAATACCTTCTTCTGCTCGATCAGTTCTGCCAAGAGACTCTGTTGCATTTTTCAGTATGTTAATTGCATTTTCAGCTCTAGAATATTTTCCTGGCTCTTTTTAATTATTTTAATTTCTTTGTTAAATTTATACGATAGGATTGTTAACTCCTTTTCTGTATTATATTGGATTTAGTTGAGCTTCCTCAATACAGTTATTTTGAATACTCTGAAAGTTCAAATATCTCTGTCTCTCTGAGATTGGTCACTGGTACATGACTTAGGTCATTTGTTTGCGGTCATGTTTTCTGGGGTGGTCTTGATGTCTGTGGATGTGTGTCAGTGTCTGGGCCTTGAAGGCTTAGGTATTTCTTGTAGTCTTTTCAGTCTCAGCTTGTTTGTACTCATCCTTCTCGGGAAGGCTTTCCAGGTATCTGAAGGGACTTGGGTGTGGTTATCTAAATCTTTGGTGACTGCAGCTGTATCTACTTTAGGGGGCACCTTGGGACCAGTAATGATGCTTTGTGACTATTGTAGATTTGTAGGAGTACTGCCTTGGTGGTGTTGGGTAAAATCTGGGAGAATTCCCTGGATTACCAGGCTGAGATTCTTGTTCTCTTTCCTTACTTTCCCCCAGAGAAATAGAATCTCTCTCTCTTTCTCTCTGAGCTGCCACAAGCTGGGAGAAAAGTGACACAAGCACTGTGGCTGCCACCACTGGGACAGCCCTGGATCAGACCCTAAGTCAGCACAGCTGTGCATCTTGCTCAAGGCACACAGTGACCACTGCCTGGCTACCACCTATCTTGACGCAGTCCCAAAACGTCTACAATCAGCAGGTGGCAACTCTAGCCAGGCTTGTATCTTTCCCCTCAGGGTGGTGAGGTCTGGAGATACTATCTATGATGAGAACCTTAGTAATCTATCTGGTACTCTATTTTGCTGCTGCTGAGCTAGTAACCAAGCTGCAAGACAAAGTCCTTCCCGCTCTCCACTCCACTTTGCTTTATCAGAGGAGTCTGTCCCTATTGCCACCACTGTCCCAGTCCTGCTGCAAGTACTGCCTGGCTATCGCTGATATTCACTCAAGCCCAAGGGTTCTTCAGTCGGTTTATGGTGCATGTCAATAATCTCCTTTCATGGCAGTGAGCTCCAATCTGGCCTAGGATAGGTCTAGAAATGGCATCCAAGAGCCAAGGCCTAAAATTAAGTACCCCAGGAGCCTGCTTGGTACTCTGCCCTCTGTGGCTGAACTGGTACCTAAACTGCAAGACAAAATCCCCTTTACTTTTCCCTTTCCTTTTCCCAAGCAGAAGTGTTCTTCCCCCATAGCCACCATAGCTATGGATGTGTTGGATTGTACCTGAATCCAGCATGGCTCTGAGTCTCACTCAAGATACATGGTGAGTATTGCCTAGCTACCATTGCGCTACTACTAGACCTTCAGGCAGAAGGACTCTCGAGTCAGCAGGTGATGGATCCTGCCAGGTCTGGGTGCTTTCCTTCAAGGTAGTGGGATCCTTTCTGGCCCATGGTGTGTTTAGAAATATCTGTGAGCTAGAACTTGGAACAGGGGCCTCAGGACTCTGCTGGGTGTCTGATTTTGCTATGGCTGAGCTGGCATCCAAGTTGCAAGATAAAATTCTCTTTACTCTTCTCTCTCCTCTCCACAGGCAGAGGGAAAGATTCACTCCTGGACCTTTAAGCTATACTGCATTCCCTTGGCTACCTTGGCTGGTGTCTAACTAGGTTGCATGTACCCCAAGCCCACTGGCTGTAAGCCCATTATAGGAATAGGATTTGACCAGGAATTGCACTCCTTGTGGCCTAGACTGCCTTTCAAGTTTATTTAGGACCCCAGAGCACTTTTAGCCTACAGTGGCAGGGCTTGCTGGAACTCAGTTTCCAACCACTGAAAAGGAGGATTTACCTCTGGCTAATAGTGGTCTAAATGCTCCCTCTGTGGGCACTGGCTGAGATCTGCCCTGCATCACTTTCCTCTGCGACAGGGTAGCAGTGAGTTCCAATGCAAAGTTCCACAATCACTGAGCTGTCCTTCCTTTAAGCACACAGTCTGTCTCTTCCTGCCACATGATCACTGCACAGGAATAAGGAAGAAGGGAGTCAATAATTCAAGACTGTCCTTTCTACTCTTTTCGGTGCCTCTTTCCTTATGTAAAAATAAGGTATTGAGATTATTCCCCTGAGTTCTGGTTCTTACAAAGGTGCTTTTTCTTTGGTGTAGATAGTTGTTCAGTTTGATGTTCCTGCAGGGAAGGACAATTGCTGGAGGCTTCCATTAGGCAATCCTATTCTATCTCCTCCCCTACATTCCGTCCTTTTTATTTTTTGTGATATTGTGTTAGGCATTTTTTTTTTTGTTAGAAGCATATAATTGACTTTGGTTTTCAATTGAAAAAGCAGTTGTATGTTAATAGGGATGCCAGTCCTTATCCTTTTATTGTCATACTGGATGTTTGCTCTTATATTATCTTGCTTTATGATTGTGTCATTTGTATCTTTGCTTTATTTGTTTCTACAGCCTGATTTAGGTAATATGTTCTCTTTGTCGTTAATATCTTAGTTGACACAGAAAGAATCCAAACTCAGATCAATCTTATAAATAATAATAAGAAAATAAGTCTTGAAAGCAAATTACTGACCCTAATTTTTCCTTCCATCTCCCTATGTATTACCCATTCATCATCATAAGTTTACAGGTGTAGAATAAGGGGAATTTCATGTGTTTCTCAGGCTTTGCAATATCTGCTGAAACTTTATTGTATTGTATTGTATTGTATTATTTTTATTTATTTTATATTTTTATTTTTTGAGACAGAGTCTCAGTCTGTCACCCAGGGTGGAATGTAGTGGCACAGTCTCAGCTGACTGCAACCTCCACCTCCTGGGTTCAAGCAATTCTCCTGTCTCAGCCTCCTGAGTAGCTGGGTCTACAGCCATGTACCACCATGCCTGGCTAACTTTTGTATTTATAGTAGAGACAATGTTTCACTGTGTTGGCCAAGCTGGTCTTGAACTCTTGACCTCAGGTGATTCACACACCTCAGCCTCCCAAAGTGCTGGTATTATGGGCATGAGTCACCACGCCCACCCTGTTTTTATTATATATTGCTTGCATGCTTTTCCCCTGGGCAGACTGGAGCAAATTTGACATTTATCAGATACTGCTACCTAAGACATGCAGGATTGAATTCTTCCTGATTATTTGTTATAAGCTATCCTACAAGAAAGACCCAACCTCCTAACAGAAGGGTTTCTGAAAGAAGGCAGCGTTGACTGGCAAATTGCTCCCAATTTATTTGAATAAAAGGGATAGATCCCCTTATGTTTTGCACTGGGAGAGAACTGATGACAAAGTGAGAGAAACTTGCACACCTCATCTGCATGATTCTGGTCTTCTAAAATGTTTCCTGTCAGCATTAAAGTGCCATAACTTCAGGAAAACCAGTCACTTTAATTTTGTTACAGAAATCTCACCAATATGATTTATTTCTGAAAAGAATGACTCTCAGAAAAATTACTGTGTCAAATAAAAATTTATCAGGAAAGAATCTCACAACTTATTGAAAGGGAAATAAGGGAACTAAATTAAGCTAAATAATGGGAACAAGGATGACTTACCTAAGCAGAACTCATGTAAAAAAAAGGGAAAAATATCCATAAGAACTTCTGTATTATTTTGAGAAACATTGTTATAAATATTAGAATGCATATCGCTGCATATGCTAGACATACAAATCAAATTGGCTTCAAAAAATTCTAATTCTTACCTCCCAACCATTTCATTCACAAGCATGGTTAAATTCAGAGGCTTAATTTGTGTCAGCAGGAATCAATGTCTTTTCATCTCTAACTTCAAATGTTAACGTAATTTCTAGGTAACATCACTATATGTTGATCAGATCAAACTGACAATATGTTGATCACACATCCTACAAACTTGAAGTCCAAAACACAGAGAGCTTCTCTTTAATGAACAGAAAACAAGGGTGAAAGATTGAGTTTTACTGAATTAACATGGGTCCTCTGTCTTTTTCAAGATGTAAGAATAAGAGATCTGTGAGAGAGTGAAAAGATATTAGAGGAAATAAATCCCATTTGCTCTCACAAGTAAAAGAGGTAAGCAAAAACAATAGATGTTCATAATTTTTTAATATATATGTTCTGTGTCATAAAAAGAATTTTAAAAATTGACGTCTTTCTGGCCAGGCGCAGTGGCTCAGGCCTGTAATCTGAGAACTTTGGGAGGCCAAGGTGGCAGATCACCCGAGGTTGGGAGTTTGAGACCAGCCCAACCAAGATAGAGAAATCTCATCTCTGCTAAAAATACAAAATTAGATGGGTGTGGTGGCACATGCCTGTAATCCCAGCTACTCAGGAAGCTGAGACAAGAGAATTGCTTGAACCCGGGAGGTGGAGGTTGTAGTGAGCTGAGATCATGCCATTGCACTCCAGCCTGGACAACAAGAGCAAAACTCCATCTCAAAAAAAAAAAGGCTTATTTCAAAATATCACATATCCCCAAAATATGTCCAACTATTATGTGTTTACAATAATTTAAAATTAAAAAAATAATAAAAATAGAATGGAAACATTTAACTTGCATGCAGTATAATATTTCCCTTTAACGTGTTTTTATCTTTATTATTAAAACCGATTATTTGAAACACTGCATATTATTCTACTAATAATACTATTCTATTAATATACTAATTGTATAACATATCTTGTTATTAAAGAATTATCAAAGTTACAACCAATGTGATTTATACTGCTATATTTTTTAATACTTATCTCAGTCATTAACTGATTTAAATGACTAAAAGTAATCTTCTTATGTCACAATTTTAACATTTTAGTGTTGTTATGCATACTTCTCGCTTAGTGACCTAGAGAATTCAACACTTTTAAAGGGATCTCAGACATATTTCCTGAAACCTCTATCATTGAGCAAAGATTAGTGCTGTAGTTCTGCAGAATGTAAACTAAGCTCATCATAATATTTATATGCTAAATACATATATATATATATATATTTTAAATGTATCTTACCTCCCAACTCTGTAGGGTGAATCCGAATGGTCAGGTCCCTCTGTCTTCCTCTTTACTCCTTAGGTAATTAGACCAAGAATGTTTGCCACCACCTGGCCATTGACCAAGCGTATTTTCTCTCCAGGACTCCAAGAAAAAAAGAATCAGGCAGCTATTGGTGTTAGCTGCCACAAAAGGTGACATAAAAGCAGAATCTCATGTCAGAACCATGCCAAAGCGTGGTGACAGCCACTCCAAAGTTGTTGAAAAACAAAAACTATGACTATGAAATAAAAAACTGCCTTGTACAGAAAAGGAAGAAAACAGCTGATACACATCCAGGAGAATTAAGTACGCCATTGTCTTAGTTCTAGACAGATATCCAATTTGGAAATGTGCAACTTCCTTAGGTTTCCATGGGATTTTTCGGTTGAATCTTTTCATTCAAAAAGGTATAATAAGATGGTTACTCTTTTCCTGTAAACAAGATGTCATTTTCCCCATTTAAACATTATAGGCCTTTCCTATTGTCTTCTGGAATCCACCACTGCAGAGGCAAGACTGTAATCAGCGTGGCTACATTATATACATTATTACAATTTTTATCTAGCTGAATTCTCAGGCAGATTTTTTTCATTGGCTTGTTAAATCGTACATGTTTTCCAAAATGAGTCCTTGTTGAGTGTCTCTTTTCATTGTGATAGTCTGAAATTATAGTGAAGTCTGTAAATTAGCTTCTCTGTTATTTAATTTTTATAAATTACCCTTAGCCACATGCTGTATTATTACTTCTGTGCCATATGTTCTAATTTCTCATTAGCATATATAAACACTATCCTAGAAATACATTTTCTTTATGCCATCAACACCTATTTTAAGTTACTTTTATCTGCACCCTAGGCAATTACCTCATGGTCAGATTCTATATAGTGGTTTTAGGTTTTTTAGAGTCAGTTTTGCTCTTTAAAACTTTCCATGAAGTTTTAAATTTTGATATCATAATGTTAGGTTTATTAACATCATATCAGAACTAAATTTTTTTTTTTGAGACTGAGTATTGCTCTGTCACCCAGGCTGGAGTGCTGTGGGGTGATCTTGGTTCACTGCAACCTCCATCTCCCAGACTCAAGTGATTCTCCTGCCTCAGTCTCCCAAGTAGCTGGGACTACAGGCGCGTGCCACCACGCCTGGCTAATTTTGTGTGTGTGTGTGTGTGTGTGTGTGTGTGTGTGTTTTTGTAGTAGAGACAAGGTTTCACCATGTTAGCCAGGATGGTCTCAATCTCCTGACCTTGTGATCTGCCTGCCTCGGCCTCCCAAAGTGCCGGGATTACAGGTGTGAGCCACCACAAAGCATTTTTTGAAAATTTGAATACTTAGCTCTGGAGGGTAACTTGGAGCATACAGCTATTAAAAAGTTAGAGAGAAAGCTAATAAGAAAGAAATGTCCATACACTGCTAATGATGAATGAGAGGCATCTATAATTTATCTCAATTCTTTAAGATGGCTCTGTTCAGTTTTTATCATACTTTTTAAACACAGTGTCTCTATGTTTGACTTACCAAACTTGGAAGACCCTAATACATAACGCAAAGGCACTTTTTGTTTACAATCAATTTATCTCCAGAATGTAACCTGAAATTTTATCATACCATATTCCAGATGACCATGACACTATACAAAACAAGACATCTAGATTTATTCACTCAATCTGCAATTCACCCATTCATTCAGGTAACCCATGCATCAACATTCTGTAATATATGGTACTCAACTGCTTCTCAAGCATACGAATAGGTAGAAAGAGTCAAACAAGTAATAAAAACCAGCACTTGGTTGAGACTCTCAATAAATTCATAGTTTCCTTGTGGGAGATGATGAAAGTAGCTAAATCATCTTCTTATAAATGGTAAATTGCCAATAGGAACAGAGAGTGATTGGAGAATAGAGTGAGGAAGCTACAGCAAGAATGTGATGTCAACAGAGACATGAGTGAGTTGTCTCTGTGACTGGTCACTTCCATTACTAGATTCTTTTTATTTTTTTTATACTTTTTTACTTTTTTTTTTTTTGAAGATGGGGTTTCACCATGATGGCCAGGCTAGTCTTGAACTTCTGACCTCAGGTGATCCACCCACCTCGGCCTCCCAAAGTGCTAGGATTACAGGCGTGAGCCATAGATTCTTTAATTATTCAGAGAGTAGTACATATGTTCATTATGTTTAAATGCTTGCATCATCTCCAAGGTGTGATGCAACTAAGTTTTTAAAACTCTTCACTAAAAAAGTTTCTAGGGAGTTAATGTACTCCTGGTCTGTGACACAAAGAAAGATTCTGTATAAAATCCATATCACAATACTTAATGCAGTAGGAAGGAATGTATTTCTTCTATGAACTAAACATAAGCCAAGTCTCCTTACTGAAACGTACATCCTCCATTTTTCAGCTCTAAGTGACAATGTCTGATAAACATTTTCAATTTGTGTTTCTTCTTAGCTAATTTAAATCCAGAGGGAGACACTTGTGCATAAATGAGTGAATAATGTAAACCATGTTTATTTTAATTTTCTAGTACCTGTTTGAATAATCTTCTCTTTTTCATCTCAATTTAATGAACATGGATAAAAACTAAATGTATGTAAACATGTTAAAGAGTAAAGGGAACTGTAAAACCTAGAAAGGGAAGAAATTCTACGGCTCCATAAGGAAATTGAGGAGGCAAAAATCAAAGGAAAAAGAACATGCATAATAGAAAAGCAAATTAAACACCAATCTAAGCACAGGCACATATTTATATATAAAGTATTTGAAAAGTAACTGTACCTTTTTCCTTTTACATATTTAAACTATTATGTGTGTTCTATGCATTTGGCAATTTTTTTAGGTTTCATAAAAAGAAATTAATATAGTTTTACAACAAATATTATAAATCAAAGTGGATACAATGATAAAAACAAGCATAAATTCAAATTCTGGCTCTTCTATATGTAAACTGGATGACCTAGGAGAAACTCAATAAACTAATGTTTGAAATAAAAATTCTCATATTATCTTACAATAAGAACTCATTGACTATTTTCTGCTAAGTGTTTACCTATGTGCCTGAGAGTGATAGTAATCAATATTGGTTTTCATCAAATACACATATGCATACACACACACACACACACACACACACACTCATATGTGCAGACACACACATGCAGCCCAGCCCAGATGCCCTTTTTTATATGAGATGAAGTTTATTTTCTAACTGACTTTCAATGCTATGAGAAGCCACTACCATATGGAGAACTAACTCATTTGGGAGCTGCAGTTTGATACTTACCCTTCTGCTTTGGGGCCTTATTAAAATTTTGATTCTTTAAATAATATACAAGGCATATATTCAAATTTTGTAGAATCTTTGAGGTAAAGATGACACCTTCAATGCAAAGAAGACAATCAAATCCCATCAGAGAGTCTTTTGATTCTTAATTCAAAACAAAGGAGCATTTTCTTTCTATTTCAGAGGTAAAGATTTGAAGGCACACCCTCAAATCATAATTGGAGGTAGAAGAATAATAGAGACAAAGAAGATAGATTGGTAGATAGGTTGATAGGTAGGTAGATAGGTAGATAAGTAGGTAGATAGGTTTGTAGATAGGTAGGTAGATGGGCAGATAGATAGGTAAATAGGTAGATAGGAAGGTAGATTAAAGAAGTAGATAGATAGATAGATAGATAGATAGATAGATAGATAGATAGATAGATAGATAGATAGATAGATAGACTGGTAAGCTGGTAGGCAGATAGGGAGGTAGATAGGTAGGAAGATAGGTAGATTAGATAAGTAGATATGTAGGTAGGTAGGCAGGTAGATAGGCAGATAGGCAGGCAGTTAGATAAGTAGGTAGGTAGGTAGGTAGGTAGATAGGTGGATAGGTAGGTAGATAGGTAGGTAGGTTGTAGGTTGATAGGCAGGTAGATTAGATAGGTAGATATGTAGGTAGATAGGTAGATTAGATAGGTAAATACGTAGATACGTAGGTAGGTAGATAGGTAAATAGGAAGATAGGTAGAAAGGTAGGTAGACTATCTAGGTAGATAGGTAGTTAGATAGGTAAATAGGTAGGTAAGATAGGTAGATAGGTTGTCAGGTAAGTAGGTAGATAGATAGGTAGGTAGATAAGATAGGTAGATAAGTAGGCAAATTCTGAAGTTAAGTTTATTACATAGAAATTTCCAGATCGACAGGGCAAGTAACATCTTTTCTAAATCTCATTTTGTTTCAGACTTTGCTGTTGAAAATTTTATGTACATAGGAATGAATATATGGTATGTATGCATATGTACATATATTTCTGCTTTAACCCAACAGTTTATAAAACAAAGGTTAACAAACTCAAACTTCAGTAATGACAGAATATTATCATTCTAACAAGTCTCACTTCCTTCTGCAGACACTGATACATAAATTCAGGATATAACAATCTCCTAAAATCCTGTAATCTTCTCATATTCCCCTAAATTTTTGAAAAACATATTTGTTTTTCTGGAATATGACTCTTTCTCTAGGAAGTAAAAAATCGTGAATAACTAAAGTGTAAATAAGTAAAATACAAATTCATTAGTACTTAACCATTTAAAAACCATTTTAAAGTAAAAATTCAGAATATCATGAGTATATAAAACATGTTAAATTTTGCTTAGCTGTCTCCCAAAGAAAAAGCAGATTTAACACTGTAACTCTGCTGAAAAAGGATAGTTGATGGAAAAGAAGAGAAAGAAAAAATAAAATAATTATTTGGAGAAAGAAGTAAAATCTCAAAAGATATAATGGCTTCCTGGAGTGTATACGATAATGTGACTACTATATTTAGCTTCTTTATACAGTTTATTTGAGATGTGAAATATGTAGATAGATACATTTTCACATATACATCTTGTGTAGTGGGAAGAAAGGAAACTACAGAGTTTTTGATATTTTGATAAAACAATTTCTGTACTTCTGTGTAATTTTGTGCACATTCCTAAGGTAACGTCACAATGGACTATTTGTTTATTGATATGTCTTTTATTTTGATTGTCATTGCCCTAAGAGTAGGTAGCAGAATTTCTTATTTCTTATGAAAGTACATATTATCTCCATGCTTGGCATATATTACATATCTATTAAATACATTATTAAATCAATGAATACCAATATATCATATAGAAAATGTTTCTTAATCCTAAATCCCTCTCAGTAGCAGCTCATTTATATATGTATATTTTAAGAAAAAGACATCCAATTAGGAGAAAATTTTTATTCTGGCCTCTTTGAGGACAGCCTGACAGTGAGAGCCTCTCTGGATTGCATGTTCACATTTATGACTTCTTAAGGAGGATGATGTTGTATTCCCCTAACCAGACTTTGCATAACTACTAGGTGTTAAGTAGATCCCAGATTGAGCATGATATTAATTCTTTTTACAAAGAACAAGAATTTAATTTTATTGGACAGAGATCTTGGCATACATATCACATCATATAGAGCAATAAACACTATCTGAAATGCCTTTCTCTTTTGATTAGCTTCCAAAAGACAGAAAGCATCTTTGCTTCTATTGCTATCCTTCATTTATCATTGTCCTGTTTTTACATGTAAAAATTAGAAATCTATGAACCAAAGATTGCATTTATTTTGAATTTAAACAGAAGGAGGCATCATGACACCATGGAGTGCCAGACACCAACACCTACCTAGGATTACTGAGAAGGGTAGAAGATTTTGTCAGTGAGTTGATAGAAATGCATTTTCTGATTTCTTGTATTTACCAAATGTTGCCGCTATGGTTTCTTCGTCCTCTCCATGCCTCATGTTGGAATTTGATCCCAATGTTGGACATGGGGTCAAATAGGAACAGTTTGTTTCCTGGGGGAGGATTTCTCATGAATAGATTAATGTTATCCATTAAAGGTGACTGAATTCTTGCTCTGTTATGTTCTCATGAAAGCTGGTAGTTGAAAACAGCCTGATACAACCCCCGTTCCCACTTCCTCTCTTGCCATGTGATCTCGGAACATGGTGGCCCCTCTTTAGCTTCTGCCATGAGTAGAGACAACCTGAAGCCTTCACCAGATGCAGATGCCAATGTCATGCTTCTTGTACAGCCTGGAGATCTATGAACCAAATAAACCTCTCTTTGGTGTAAATTACCCAACCTCAGGTATTTGTTTATGGCAACACCAAATAGACTATGGCAGCTCTTTATTCCTTTTTTTTTTTTTTTACAACCATACTGTCCCCACACTAACAGAGTGCCACCCTATCTTTCCAATTGATTAGCAATGACCTAAATGAGAACAAGGTCTTTAGGCTGCTTGGAGTAGATGCCAGAAATCCACAGTTGAATTCTAAATATGCAAACCTCTAGGCTAACAGAGATACTCATAGACCCATCTTTTTATGGAAGTTGTGTCAAAAGAATTAATCTGAAGAAAGCAGGAGAGTTCTACTGAAACACTCAGGAGTATGTTTCTTTTCTCTGGCAGAGCTTTTAGCTCTTTGCTGTGGTTTCTTTTCTGTGTTGATCTCATAAAATTTCCTTGCTCTTTCTAAGCCATTTAGAAAATACTGCTTATTTAGGCTGGGTGTGGTGGCTCATGCCTGTAATCCCAGCACTTTGGGAGGCAAGGTGGGTGGATCACGAGATTAAGAGATCGAAACCACCCTGGCCAACATAGTGAAACCCCATCTCTACTAAAAATACAAAAATTAGCTGGGCGTGATGGCATATGCCTGTAGTCCCAGCTACTAGGGAGGCTGAGGCAGGAGAATGGCTTGAACCTGGGAGGCAGAGGTTGCAGTGAGCTGAGATTGCACCACTGCACTCCAGCCTGGGCGATAGAGTGAGACTCCCATCTCCAAAAAAAAAAAAAAGAAAATATTGCTTATTTAAATCTTCAAATCTGTCATGTCAGGGAGTATTTTCATGATGTGTGACTATGAAGAAAAGTGTGACGTGGATGTGTGTGTGTGAATGTGTGTGTGCCCTTGTGTGTGTGAGTGTGTCAGGGATGGAGAAGGAAAGTTTGGTCAATAAAAAGCACACTTTATTAAGAGTGAACAGCCTGTCCTGTGGTTGTAGATAAGGATATTTTACCATTCTTCAGCTTTGGGTCTCTTCTAGCCACAGGCTCTTCAACATTACAATGAAGGAATTGGAACAGAGCAAATCTATTATGGATTTTAATTCTGAAATTCTATAATCCTAACATGTAGATGCACAGTAAATCCTATTTTAAACTATTCGACTCACTAATAATTTTTCATGGCCGACCTTCTAGTAAGTTGACCCTTAAATAAGTTACGGTTGAACTGCATGTGTCCATATTTACACAGATTTTCTTCTGCCTCTGCCACCCTTAAAGCAGAAAGACAAAACTCTCTTCTTCCTCCTCCTCCTTAGCCTACTCAACATGAAGAGAATGAAAATGAAGACATTTCTGATGATCCACTTCCACTTAATGACTAGGAAATATATTTTCTATTTCTGATTATATTTTTAATAACATTTTCTTTGATCTAGCTTACTTCATTGTAAGAATCCAGTGTATAATATAACATATAAAATAGGGTTATTCAACTGTTTATGTTATTGGTAAGGCTTCCAGTTAAGAGTAGGCTGTTAGTACCTAAGTTTTTTGGGAGGGTCAAAAGTTATACAAGGATTTCAACTGGTAGGAGTTGCTACCTCTAACTCCTGCATTGTTCAAGGGTCAACTGTATTTTCCTGTAACATGAATCATAAGTCTCTAACATGATACAGATTGTGGGACTTGAGTAAACTATGCTTGTTAGAAATATATTACTTGTTGTTTACCACTTTCTCTGTCCTACCTTACAGTCATTTGTAAGCAATACTGATGTATTATTTGTATATCAGTGAGAATATAAACTATGCCTTTTTAATATTCATGCCTTTACAAACCTCCTTCTATTCCCATGTTTGCACTTAGCTGAGTAGAAAGAGTGAGCTGTGCATGGATGAAATTTCATCAACTGGTAGAATTTGAGCAGTGGTGTAGTCAGGATAGGGATTTTTGAAATCAGAGAGATCTTGGCTTGAAATTTGCTCTGCTACTCACTGGTTGTGGGGCTTGAGAAGATTACCCATAGCATTATTATTAGGATTCTATTACATAATCTAGGTATATAATTTATTCACCTAGATTTAGATTACCAGCATGGCCTGTGTAGAGAGCAGAACAAGGCTAAAATTTATTAAATAAAATCAGAAGCAAAAAACCAACAAATAAAAAGCAGTCCCTGCTTGCATTTGTCAGCAATGTGTAAATTTTATTGGGCAAATTGGAAAGATCTGATGCCAAATTAAGGCAATTGGAGCTTCCGATGGAGAAGAACCAGAAAGAAAAACACCCTTAGGATAACTTCTGCTATAGATTCAGTGAATAGAAATGGCTCAATTCTTTTTCATTAAAAAAAATCTACAAAGGTTGCATTGATGTCTAAAGCAAATATGTGGATCTTTTTGCAAATTGATGGTCTCTGTGAAAATTTTTACAAATGTTCTTCATTTTATCACCGTAGAAACCACAAGAGAAATTCCAAGGAAGGAAGCAAGGACAGGGTAGACACGCAAACGCTCTTAGATCTCACAGTAATACATCAAGTGCTATGTTAATACATCAGACCTATAGCCGCATGAGAAGAAGAATTCTAAATGCAAAATAGCCATGTGAAAGAAGAATAAATAGAAGCTAGCAAGACTTTTAAGACAATATAGGATAAAATATTCCATCTTGTTTATAGATTGCATACAGATACTGGGATTTTATATGGAGCTGTATTAGGCTAAACAAAATTTTAAAAGCTGAAATAAAAGCAATATTGTCTTATTAAGGGCTTACTCCTCTTTTACTGAAAGTTGTATGAAATAATACTTAACATCTGGATTTCTTCCTTATTTAGATTTTCTGTTGTAAAATCTTTTACAGAGTATGGGAAGGAGGAAAGCTCATGTAAGCAACTTTAAACACTAGGTTTAGTGTGTGTGATCTCTAATACATTTCTGTCTATTCGAGAATCCACCAGTTTTATGGGGTGGGGTATTGATCCAAGTATTTGTACTTTAGTTTCTTCATGATGCAATAGAGACATCATTTAAAGCCAGAGAAAATCAAATAGGACCTCAGCCTCTATAATCTGCTCTAACAGGGCTAGCATCCTCAGGGTGCATAGACTTCTTAGACTTCAGGTTGGAGGTAAGGCAACCTTCTCTAGGAAATTTACGTCAAGCACATTTCTGGTAGCATATTATTCATTCTATATCTATTTAATTTTCTGAAGCCTCATAAAAAATGTAAGTTGTGGGAGGACTCATACCTAGTACATTATGCCTTGATATACTTTGGCTTCATTTCAGAAAATTGCATATAACAAAAGAAACCATCTGATAGCCATTCTAATTCTCCTTGGTAAATGATTTTGACCATCCACTGCAGTCTATCTGCTCAGACTTGCAAACACCGTATTATTGTAAGTTGAAAAATATGTTGCACATTATAGTAATTCTTATATTCACTATGTTTTTCCCAGTCTTCAAAATAATGCCTATCACACAATAAGCACTTAGTAAATATATTTTTTTAATTCAGGTATATCGGATTTTCATTGTCTTTCTTAATGTGGACTCTGAAAATCATGCCCAATTAGGTTTAAGTCCTAGACCAGATATTGCCTTAGACAAGTGACACAACTTCACTAAGATTCTATTTCCTCACCAGTAAAACAGTGACAATAAGTATTGTTTTTCAAGACCTGTTGCAGATAAATAAGTTAAAGGACATAAGGCAGTTCCACAGTACCTGAGGAACAACCAAGTCATCAATAAGTGTTAACTCTTATTACTGTATGTTTTTAATTTTATGTCTCCCATCACATATGTGTAATAGTTAATATCAGAGACAGATCAACATTTGCTTTTCTTGAAATAAGAGAAACATAAAGAGAAAAGATAAGTATCACCTTTTAACATAAAAAATTCACAGAGCTCTAGTTTTTCAATGAGAAGTGGTATTTCTGAAAATACATGAACTAGGAGGAGCTGCGACAGTTAAGTTTTTGAGTCGATACAAGCCAATAGTCCTACAGAGAAATAACACTTACTCCAGTTCTTCTCTAACAAATAGTAATAAAAGGAGAATTTGCAAATTTAAAAGTTGTACACTTAACTCCAAGATAGCAAAGAGCCTACCAACATTCCCTCCAAGAAACAGTGATAATTATCCAAGAAGTTATTTTACTAAGGAGCCTAAAAATAACCTTAAAATGTTTCTAACACATTCCTGAGAAACAGCAAAAAAGATAAAACCTATTTGCTATCTAGGTCTGGTCTTATTTCTCCATGTAGAGAATCTAGGGAATTTGATTGTTGCCTGTAATATTGTTTGCTCAAAATTAAGGAGAAAATATGTTTAACAAGCTGGAATATATAGGACCATTTTTGAAGTGAACCAATGTTGGTGAAAATAATTCCAGACCTTTAATCTTATCTCAGGTTTTCTTTTCTCTTATCATTTCTGGTTATTTTTATGAGCATAAGCTGACCAGTTTAAAAATTCAAGTCTCTGTCTCAAGATCTTGATTTGAACATGTTTTGAACTTGATTTTCATTCTGTTTTTCATACTTAGATGTTTATCAATCACAGTGACAAGCAAGGATTGTGTCATTACCCTGGAGTATTTTGAACAATCACTTAAGCAAGAGCATAAATAGCATTGTGTGCTACAATATGTGTGTTTTCTTTTTAAAATCATTGTGAATCATCTGATTGTTCATATACTATGATTGTGTATTCTAAGAAAATCATTTACTTGCTGTTACTTGCATTTTCCCATTGATTTTGAAAGCTGGTAATGGAAATGATGAACTTGCTTTCTCTAAATTGAAATTAGAGTGATGGCACTTGTATGTGCAACTATTTTAGAAGAATGGGTAATTTTTGTTAGCTTATTTCTAAATTGACAAAGTGAAGACAAAGAACATTCTAGCACCAGCTCAGCATTCATTCATTCAGTTGTCAGTCATGTTTTCAAACTTTTCAGACCCATATTATTCCCGAATATTTATATTTACAGACTTGTGGTTATGTCACTGCATTGAGTGTGCACTTTCTCTCTTATTTTATTTTTCATATTGACTTGTAGAGTGATAGTCACTAATCAGAATGGCATTGCTGCTTTGTTTATAGCACTTTGAACTTACATCTAAGATGTAAAAGATTCTAAAATGTATCTTAATTTTCCACTTATCCTCAAAGTAATATCATTTTAACCTAAATAGCTTAACATAATTGGTTCTTGTATTAAGATCCTGGAGTGTTAAGTATGAAAAACCTCAAATCCAGGCTTCTATAGATATTTATTTGATGCTGTGTCATATGTGTATATGTTTTAAGAATCTACCTCATGTTTCTTTCCCTTGCATTTTTATGTAAATAATTTCTGAGTATAATGTGTTTATGACTATTAAATGCCATGTGCTGGTCCCCTGTGCTATAATAAAGTACATCCGTGCCTTCCGAATTTCTCTGGCAACTGTCTCTGCATTCACTGTCTTCCAATCAGCATCTGCAAATGTAACCACTTAAATCTGATCCCCCTGTCTGAATCAGTTATTCAGATAAAAGGCAGCCAAGATCTAAGCCCTGCTCCATGTGGGACCCTCTTAATACTTCCCCCCAGAATGGACATGGTTTCTCTTACCAGGAGTGTCTGTTTTTTGTTTCTTCCACTCATTCTTTATCTACTCCCATGTCTCCTCCTGGATTCTTGCAGGGTCTATCTTAAGCAGGAGCCAATTATGCAGAATTTAACCAAAGGCTTTTTGAAATTCAAATAGTCATAACATATGTACTGTCATTCTCAACACTGCTGGTACCACTTCAGATTGGAAACGATGTAAAATAAGCAGATATGTTTTCTAAAACTAAATTTATCATTTCAGTTTTACTCTCTGGTCAAAAAAATGCTATTTAAATTCATATGTTTTCAATCTTTATATATATATAAATACATATATATATAAATATATATATATATGCTTTATAATGTTTAAGAGAATTCAGCAGATTCCTAGAAAATTTATTTGATTGATTTATTTTCTTTGAGTCACCATTGAACCAACAGACTATTCCGTTTTGTCTATTTTCTATCAAAGTGAAATCATCATAGCCGTATACAAATAAAAATTTTAAAAAATGTTAATGCTCTGATACTGGTTTATATGGTTACAGAAATTATCAGAATTTACTTGTGGCTACTCTTAGAAAAAAGCTATACATTTGAGTTAACATACATTATTTGAAGCTACATTTTATTAAGCTCATTTTACTGTACCTCATTATTCTAGTGTACATGAAAATATAGACAGTGTTCATTTCATTCTTAAATGAGTCAGTAAGACTTTCTTTGGTCTCATTACAATGGCTAGATTTTCTTAGCTTGAGTTTGATTCGGGGACAAGAGTGGCAAGTAAGCTTGTTCTGTTATTAAGTATTTAACAGATTTCTCAACTAAGGACAAGGAGCTGTTAGTGAGTACATTTTATGTGCATTATGAAATTTATATACAATATTTATTTTTATCCTCACAGTCTTTTCAAGTTGATGTCAACAGCTTCATCTTTTTTCAGATGCAAAAACTGAAATTTAGAAAGCCTTAGTAACCTGCATAACATCTCACACAGCCAAAGTATTGAAACTTGGATTCAAATACCGGAACCATCTGAATCTAAACGGTATTCTTAACCAGTCAATCTGTGCTGCTCCAGAAAACAGATACACATAGAAGAGTCAAAAAGAAAGGTAGCCTCACAAGAAAATCTCAGTCATGAACCCCAAATTCAGAAACCCTGCTCTTAAGTTAAAGAGAAAGTTAAAGGAGACCTTGAGATTTCTTCTGGGTTGGCCACCATATTTCACAGGGAAGGAAAGGACAGGAAATAGTAAACTGAGATAGAAACGTGATCTTAGGATTTATCATTGTTTTTTAGCTAGAGAAGGTGTTGGCAACTTTTTCTTAAGCCATATAGTACATATTTTAACGTTTGTGGATCATGATATAGTCTCTGTTGGAACTACTCAATTGTGCTGTTTTAGGTGAAAGCAGTCATAAATAAGAGGAAAGGAATGGATGTGGACAGATTTAACCCGCAGTGGCTCCCACTAGCTAAGTTGGCTTACCCTTTGGGTACAGCATACAACATACTGTATTTTATAGGACCCTGGGTTCTGTAATCAGAATACAGGAGCAGGTGCAGGAGAAAAGTCATGATTATAGGCTTACTGCTTACTCCATGTTACAGTCTCTCAATTAGTATTTATTAACATGGTGTATCAAAAATAAGGGCTTCTTAAGGGATCTGTGTTACCATCATTAGAGATCAGACCATGACAATTAAGTCTCTACTCTGGTGAGGAAGATAAGTATCAGTTACCAGATGGTAAATGTAGAGCTTCTCAGGTACTAATGGTATAACATTTAGTGTGAGTGCTGGGTAGTGACAAGTTCTGGAAGAAATTAGTCACACAGTTGCAAGGCTCATTATTAGATTTTTGGAAGGAAGGAGAACAGAAATGTGATGTTCAGGTAAAGAATTCACATGGAGATGCAGAACTGTTAGTGGAAATATTAGAAATTATATTGTGAAATGGTGTTTGACAGTAGGGTTTTTAAATGGTCAACATGCAGCCAGTAGAGAAACAAAACAAAACAAAAAAAGGTGAAATAAGATGTGGGACCCGAAAACAGCAAGTTAAGATGACAATTGTTTTTTAATGCAAAAATGTGATATAAAATACATAGACATTTTGAGTAATTCACTTTGAATGAGGCACTTTCAGAAAAAATGCATACATTTAGTCTTTTCCACCTTTAAATGTAGGTCAAGTATAAAGTAATTGGAGATAGGAGGGTAGGAGAGATGGGAAAATGATTGCAAAAAAGTTTACACATGAAAGAATGTTAATGTGATACAACTATTACTCAATTGCAGTCTCTTGATGCTTCACCAAACCTTATCCTGACTTTCTCCATTTCTATGGCCTTCTCCTCTTTTTCAGCCAATCAGATCTCTGTATCAAATAAGCGCTGGTTAAATGAATGTGAATGTGTTATAGGCTTCTACTTAGACCTAATTAGTTTCCACCAAAGTTAAGAATCCTGCCCAGGCATTTTCGGTATTATTTGGACCCATAAAGCAGAAAGGGGGCCATATCCTTAATGTCTTTCTGGTTTGTCATTAATATAAACAAAATATTCAGAACTATTATTTTTAGTGGAGGTTTAGATGTTTGAGAACATACAGATATTTCCATTTCACCTAGATAAAAAAATAGATCTGCTATATAATACTAAAGATAGAACTTAATTGAGCCCATCAGATGATGATGAAGAAACAATGCAACATTTGAGATGATTAAACTGCATGCTTTGTACTCAGCCTTTTTCCCTCAGCACCCTGTGGATTTCTTCCACAGCCTTTCCCGTCTTTGAAGTCAGTGGGAGCTCTGAGCCTAGAAAAGTCACCCAGAGTACAGAAGTGCACAAGGACAAGTCTATTTGACTTTGTGTCCTCACAAGGATCATGGAGTGGTTAAATGAGTAAGCAGGAGGAAAAAAGAAATCCTAACCTTAGTCAAATGCAAAACTAGCATTTTTCTTTCTTCTTCTTCTTTTTATTTTGAAGTTCCATGTTGTTTCTTTACTTTTTTTTTTCCACAGTAACTTTTCCCTTCCTGTTTCCAACAGTGATTAGAAGTACTTAAAACTCTTCAGAAAGTATGTTCTGTTGATATTTCTAACAGGGACTGGAGCAAAGACTATGACTTATGAACTTCTACCCCTTTGATGCGCTATCACTAAAGCTCAGAGTGCAAAGTGTGAATGTCTCAAGCTTACATTAGTTCTCAAGGGATTACCAAGACCAAGCAGTCATTGACGGGATTTCAAAAGATGAATAATGAGGCAAACTCCCTTAGTATGCATTAGCACTAATAATCAGTAGAGGTTATTACCCATGCTTTTCTTAAGACAGAAATATTTAATGTCTTCCTTTACTCACGTATGATTTTCAACAAGTATCATTTATTAAAACATTTTGAATCCTTAAATAAGAAAGATATTTTATAAATCCTTACCCTATGGCCCATCACTACATTTTAATAAGCTATTAGTATTTATTAAACATACAATTACTGCCTCATTAAAATAAAAGTTAATGCCAATTAGAGATACTTAATTTAATGTACTACTACTTGGCTAGTTAGTATCAACCTCTCCCATGTGTTCCAATAGATGAGTAAGAAATTTAATTACTGTATATTAAAATTTTCTGGACAGTTTACTTTTATTGCACTATAGGATTTACTTTCTCTTTTAATCTTTGACTTTCCTAAACCTCTATCAATTCACTTGGCAATTTTTCAATGACATAAGCACAGGATATTTTCCTTGGTTATGCAGTCAAGGAAAACACCTGATGTATAGTGAACTGATCGGCGGATTTTGATGGGGTCCAACTAAATTTATTTTAATTCAATAGATGCTAATTGAACATTGTTTACATGTAAAAAACTATACCAAACATTTTGGGGATAGAGAAAGAGATCTGAAAGGAACCAATCAACTTTTCTGGTTTGCTCAGACCTCATGGGTACATGGGCATAGAACTGTTAGTGCTAAAACAGAAATCCATCCAGCCAAACCTGGATAGATTTTTTTCCTGAAAGTCTATTCTTAGGATGCTCACCTCAAGGCGAAAAAGACAACATAGGAATAAAGAATATATGTCATAATATTAACTTTTACTGAATGGCCCAGAAATACAAATAGGTATACATTACTTCTGGGTAAGCAGTCAGGGTAGATACTGCTACAGCCGTTTTTGTTAATATTGATAATAATAATCATGATTTTTGACTTTATGTTTTAATGCAAAGCCATATAAAGTATGATAATTACGGTACTCTTCTAAGAATTCTGAAATGCTGTGTAGCTGAAAAACTTGCACTGAGTTTTCCTTATCTGTATTTTCTTGGTGTAGAAAATTATAAACATTAAGAGAACTTGAGTTACATCTTTCCTGCCTAGTGCTGTATGTTGTTTAGAGAATTTCCTTATTTAATTCTTCTGGTGATACTGCAGGTTATATATGAATTAACTCATCTAACAACAATGCCACAAGAGAGGTCCAATTTTTATTTTCATTTTACATATAAGGATGCTGAGGCTTAGGAAAATTATATAATTTGTCCAAGATCAAATGTGCAAATCATAGCCAGGATTTTAACTTGAGCAGTCTAGCTCTAAAGCCCAAGTTCTTAACCATATATTACTGCCTTCATGAAGCAGTGCTTAACTTTGGCATTACCATAATTATTACCAATTTAATTAGAACTTCATCATCGATAGGATTATCTCACCCCATATCAAGAACTAGCACAGCAAACTAGTTACAGGCTTGAGCTAGCTTTTCTAGCCTTTAGCCTTATTATCTTTCTGTTATCCCACTGTATCTATTTAAAAAAAAAGTTTACTCCTTCTTACACCAAGCATAATATGAAGCCACATAACAGCATGTTATTTATCCATTCACCAGATTATAGACAAAGTATTTTTTGGGGAATAAAAGGACTTTTGAAAAATATCACTTTTTGGCATTGATAATGTAGCAAGGGGGAGGAAGTGTTTGTTTTGATTCATTTTATTTTAGATTTATAATTTTCTGAAAGCTGTGGTATATAAACATAAGCTTCATCTAAACAAAGAAAAATAAAGGATGGTCATGCCAGTTGAAGCAGGTGAGCAAGATTTAGGCCTCTAATTGCTAAATGTTCCTGTTTCTTTCTATTAGCCGGAAGGTAGAATGACAGAGTTCTGACGAGCATGGCTTAGGAACCATCCTATAAATTCTAGGGGTATAACATCTATAGTATCATCTCAGTGAAATAATAGAGAAAGAGCTCACAGATCAGACAGGATTTGATTTAATGATTAAAGCATAGCAGTCTTTCATTAATTCCATATCGGACAATCATTTCATTGTGTGTGGATGGCCAGCAATCAAAGCCATTGAACAGAATCAGGACATGTGCATTAAGTAATCATGACAGAGATAAAAGGGTATGAGATTATAGACAACTGGAATGTGACTTCATTCCTTATGCATTTTGTGTGTCTCTGTGTATGATAATGTTTCAAGCATCTTAATCTTTAAACAACTAGGAGTTGGAATTATAAGGGGAGTCAGGGTGAATACAGTTGCTTGGAAGAAGTTTCCATGGCTTAATGGACCACTTCGCACCCTGCATAACAAACACCATTGTCTGTCTTTCACAATTTTCATGCCACCTCTAAAAACAAAGTGACTGAGATATTTCACACTGTAATTAACAAGTGGATGATAATTCTACCCTTAATTTCATTTGATTGAAAAGTTATGGTGTTCCTTATGGAAAGTAAGAATGGGCCGTATAGTTAACACTAGATTAGCCTTCAGTCCCACTTGAGGAGTGAAATGGGAGAGAGGGACTAGTGTCTGGCTGCTTATATTACAATCATTACTCCTCAAGTCTTCCAGGAGAGTAGCAGTTCTAGGATACCATGAACGATTGAATAATCATCTATCGTTATTAGAAAGATAAATAAAGAAGATATTTGGGGCTGATTTTATTAAGCAGCTATGTACCTCACATGGCCTGATAGTATAATTTGACAACCAAATTTGAAAGTCATTTTGTTTGCTAAATAGTGTGACCCCCTCTGTAGGCAAACAAATCCTACACACTCTAAGCTACCACAGAGGCAAAAGTACTCATTTGTGAGAACCACATCAAGGCAACCATTGGGGGTTTTCTTGAAAATGAAACATTTGCGGCCAGTTGACTTTGCAGAAGGTTGGGTTGAGCAAACTGTATCAAGAGAGAAGTGTTTGCTGACAGTTTGACAAAAGGACGTGTTGCTTTTGCTTACCAGAGGAGAGGTTAGGCGTTACAGCACCACTCCCAATGAGACCTTGGGGTATTGCATAGCTATCCATTCACAGCTTTCACAGTGATGAATGAGGTCTTAGCAGATGCCTAGCAGAGAGGGTTAGAGAGGAATAGATTCCTCATATATCTGCCCTTTTCCCCTCGGATTGGGCAAGGCAGATGATTAGAGAAAGTAGAGTCTGGGTAGTTTAATAAAACCCATCTGCTTTAGCTTTTAATACAAAAGTATTTCAGAAGCTCTTGAAAATCAAAAGCAATTTAATTGTAAAAAATCATGTAAATATATATGTTACATACATACCATATATATGACACATACACACTCACACACAGCAAAATATTTATATTTTCCAAGAATAAAGCTTTCATTGTTGTTTTGCCTGCAATCCCAGTTGAATGGATATATAGGCTTCTATCTATATCCAACATGGACTTCTGACTATGTATTTATGACATCAATGGATGATTGTGTTAACTGAACATAGAGGAAACTAAAACAATGCAGATCCAAATCACTTTAACCTGTTAAGTTTGTTAAACAGCATGGGGAATTTTATAACAAAAGATAATTTACTGAAAATACCTGAGGTACTGAATGTCTCCTAATGAATGCTTCTTTCCCACAATGCCTCCACTATCAGCTCTCATACAAGATCTCACTGTGACAAGGAGAGGGAGAAGTTATTACTTCAACCTATTCACTTCAAGAATCGTGGATGATATTAGAGAACTATTTTATTCTGTAAATACTTGTTTGGAGACTTTTACTCTATCAGCTATATTTTATGTTTGAAAGATGGTTACATCAAAATTAAGTTAAAAATATTTCCATGTGTGTTGAGCATTTTGTATATTAAAAAATAGGTAAATATGTATATATCATCCATACATCTATGTATATATCAGCTCAGGAAAGAATAAAACATGCAGAGAAACACTGGTAAAACAAAGTGAAAACATTAATTTTGTTGAATACTTTCATACTGAAACTTTAGAGTGCTCAATACTTTATGACATTCCTTCAATAGTTAACGACAATGCACCATTACTTCCAGACAACCAAAACTTATGAAGAGAGTGAGGAAAGGCTGGTATATTTTAAATAAATTGAAATTTGGGAGACTAGCTTCTAAATCAATTTTCATTTTATTAAATTTATTTTTATTGAATATATTCTTTATGTAATAAAAGCATTTTATGAAAAATATCTAGTTCCATAAAAATCAGGGCAAATATTTTCAAATATTTATAAAGAATAACTGTTAGCCTAGCCCAGAAGTTTTTTAATTTAGAGCAAAATAATTATTTTAAACTATTTAAATGGTATGCTTTTTCTTCTTCATAAACACCTCCTAGCTTCAGTTTTAGAATATCAACTATCATTTACTTAAATGAATTTGATATAGCTTTTTTTTTAAAAAAAAAGAAAAACATAAACTGAAAATTCCCATGATTATAAAAACTTTAGGAGCCTTAGTTTATAACCATAGCTCTCAAACTTTAGAATGCACCTGAATCACCTGAAGGGCTTTATGAAGCAGACTGCTGGGTTCTGTCCCCACAGTTTCTGATATGCCTTTTGAGAAGTTTCCATGTGATGCCGATACTGCAGTCTCGGGATACTTATGAGAACCACAGGTTTGTACTATCAACTTAGTCCTCCAGCGCAAATCCATGGCCGCTGGTGAAAACAAAAATGTGAAATGAGGCAAGTCAATCATAAAGAAAGGATAATTTGCTTTCTTCTCTTTAAAAAATGGTGTTTTTTTTTTTTTTTTCTTCTTCTTCAGACTTGTCCAGAAACCAAAGAGGGACAAGAAAATTGAAAGAGGAAACATGAATAGGCAATTGAACTCTATTATAGCAGTTTCAACTTGGCCACAAAAGAATGTTCTAAATCTTCCTCAGCCTTCTAAAGTCTTGAGGCATCTTTTTATTCCTTTTCTGTAGCTTACTGAGGTGCTACTTTATGGTATTTTATATTGTTATTTTATCCTTTATAATTGTGTGTAATTTTTGTACCATGACTCCATAACAGAATAAGCTTTATTATCACAATAAGCATTATTGTAGTGACATAACTTTTTGCAAAAACCCTTTCTTTCTTCATGCAAACATTATTTGTCTAGAGTTGTTGAGATATCCCAAGCTCTCTAAACTGTTTATATTACAAATTTATATAGACCTTAAGGGTTGTGGCTTTTCCTGTTTAATCATATCTGGGATTTCCAGGAACTGCCCGCAATTGCTTTGACTCTGTGGGCTTAGCCATTCTTGCTGCTTTATGACCTAGAACAGCAACCATAGGCATCATGTGTGGGTAACAAGAACGTGCTTTCATACCTGGTCCACAAACCAATTTAAATGTGTTTCTCTAAGTGAGAGCAAGGACTGCCTGGTTTTTTTGTGTGTGTTTACTCTCTAACTGCACCTGAACTCAGGCTCCATCCCAACAATAGAGTAATTTTCTGGAACCCTGCACTCCTAACCCAGTTCTCACAATGTGTTAACAATCATGAGAAAAGTAAACACAAGAAAGTAGGAATCCTCATCAATGTCATGCCATCATTTTCATATAATCCTTTCATTAAAAAATTATCATCTCTTCCATGTTCTTGTTGGCAGCAAGTTGACTTACAAATGCTAGCTAGTGGCTAATATGTAGCTTTGGAAATGTCCCTAAACTTCTTAGGAACTTAGTTTCCTTCAATGGATTAATCTGAATACACTCCCAAATGTTTTCGTTTTCAATTGGAGGAGCTCTCAAATGGGAAGTCTGTGGTGCCAAGTAAAAGCGGTCGTGACAATCACAGTCTGAGTTTAACAACTCATTCGGTTTGAGGTCAAAGTTTTTGTCCTTGTTTAGCACTGAGTATAAGTTCACTAGATGCAAATCGCAATATAGAAGCAATGTATAAAAGGAACAAGTCCCAGCCTATAAAAAAGTTCACTTACATTTACTTTACACAATATCTCACTGGCTGCCTTTAAAATATTTCCTAAGCCGGTTTGAGGACATCATGAAAGAAGCTGAGTTCATCCTGGCCTTTGCACATTTTGTTCCTGACAAGAAAACAAAATGATGTTTTTGTTTTTGCATCAGAAACTTTATTTTCAGCAAGTATGTCCTTAAACTTCCTCCAAAATATTCATTTTTTAAAAAATGCTGGCAAATGGTGGTTTCAAAATACATGTTATATTGCGGAAGCTCTCTTCTGTTTTCCCCTCGCTGTCTCTTGTTTTGGTCTTTTGATGTGAGTAGAGGCTCAGCAGCCACAGTCACTTAATGGAAGTGAACAGCATTTTGAGAGACCCAAAATTTTCATCACTGAATCTATTTAGAGAGGCTGCACAGAGCCATTCTTCCTCTAATCTCCTACTGATTTTCAATGCAAATACTGCCAGCATTGCTCATGGCCACAGGATTTAGTTAGGCACTTGACTGAAAACCATGTCAATGCAAATTCAGAGGATAACCAGCATGCAAATCCCTAAGGCTTCAGCAAGTTACAATTCAGCCACAGTATTAGCAAAACAAGATAGCAATTATGCAAGGAATCAGCTGAAAGGTTATTTTTAATTTAAAGTTTTTGCATCTTTACAGCTGGGAAAAATGAAACCCTGCCTATCCTTTCTTGTAAAACCCACCCGGTAGAAACCAAAAGACATATGGTACATTATGACAGCCATGTTCTAGTATGAGTCACACACACACACACACATGCACACACACATATGTACACTTACACAAACTGCTGCAAGAATGCTAGAGGGACTTCTGATGAGGTTAAACTTATATTTTCTTCCACTGTTTATTACTGATATTTCAGAGACCACTATATAATTAA
Organism: Cacajao melanocephalus; assembly: GCA_963573385.1. Classification (NCBI taxonomy): domain Eukaryota; kingdom Metazoa; phylum Chordata; class Mammalia; order Primates; family Pitheciidae; genus Cacajao; species Cacajao melanocephalus. The sequence goes on from CAUYLG010049831.1 coordinate 111,054, forward strand.
CATCCATTAAAATCTTCCTATTTGAAATTATCAGCCCTGAGCAATTTGCCCTTATTTCTAAACCCTTATCTCTGTTCTCACCATTCCTCCTTCTTCTTGCTTCTGGGTGCTGTTGCTGAGGTATCTTTTGCTACGATGGGTAAAGGAAGTGACTTTGCCTTTCATCACAGTCCAAGGATCTACGTTGTGCTCAGAGAATTCCAACTTGAATTTATGACTGATGGAGCTATTTAATTTATTTAAAGTCTAGAAAAATTAAAGCTCTCCTGTAATGTACTATCTCTAAAAAGGTAACAGCCAGCTGTTGATGATACCTTGCATTTCTCCTGAGTCAGGGGCAGACAATGCAAGTTCCTTTTGCAATATTTTCGGGAGTCAAGAAAAGCAGGCACAATTCTGAAAAACAGGGGAATTGTGTGGTCACATTTAAGAATGACTGTAGTTGACAATAACAAACAGCACAATTGAGAACTCAGGGCAAGCCTGAGTCTCAGGGTCAGGGTTAGAATCCAAGGTTTCCTCCTAACCTCTTGGGTGAACTGGATAAGTCACTAAGCTTCACAGCTTTCCGTTTTCCCATAAATGTCAACCCCTTCCTTCTCAAAGTGTGGCCTGTGGTCCAGCAGCATCGACATTACTTAAGAGTTTGTTGGAGAACTGTAGAATCTTACTCCAGCCTACCCCAAACCACTGAATCAAAACCTGCCTCTTAGCAAAGTCATCAGGTGATTTGAATGACTGTTAAAATTTGACAATCACTGATACGTAATACAATAGATCTTCTGTAAGAGGTAATTTTATTCATTTATTGAGTGTCTACTATTTCCAGGATGCCCAGTGGACATAACAGAAAACAAAAACTAACATAGACTGTTGTTCTGACAGTAGGAGAAACAGACCTGAATCTAACAAATAAAAGTCTAATTGAAGATTGACAGGAGCGCCCTGAAGATCTTGAATGAGGCCTTATGATCATGAGAAAATTGACCTGGACAGGGGTGTGAATGAAGCTGTGTTATTAAAGTGTGTCCAGAGCTGTATTCAGAAAGACACTTGTCATTTCTCCTTACCCAGAGCATTTCAATTTTAACAACTTAAGTGTTAACCAATCTTATACTTCTGAATATATGTTAGTTTCTCTTAGTATTATACGTTACTTTTCTCTTCTTCAACATCAAATTCTGGACTTCTAAAGAACTGTGTGTCCTGCATTAACTCAGCAGACATAAATCCCTCACTTTCCTCCTTGGTAGGGGTTCTTTCCAAAAGGGTATTCAGCGTGGTAGGGGACATGTAGCTCATTACTAGTTCAGACAACAACTGGAGCATCCACTGCTACTCATGGTATTTTGAAAGGTCAAGCTCCCTCTCTGGACACGTTATATTATAGTAATTACTTTCCCTTGGTTTCTCCTCCTGTAAGTACTATTCTCAGGCTCTACTGAGTCCTGACCTGCCCACCCAAGCCTGCTGGTTCCTGAGTAACCATATTAAGAGTAATAAAACAGCCACACTAAATAGTAACAAATCAAGACCCAGAGTGACCAGACCCTTTCCAGAATCAAAAATACAAAAGATGTCTCAAACCCAATTCTATCCACCAGTTGCTGATACTTGGGTGTGGAAGCAATCAATATTAGAACAAGGACAAGCGCTTACGATTTCTAATTGCCATGCCATAGAATATGTGTTCTAGAAATATTTTATTATTATTGGCCATATTTATAAAAATCCTTTTTTGCTGATGCTTATTCATCTTGTTCAGCAAAGTTACTTTGAAATGTAAATCTGACCCTATTATTCTCCCCTGCTTAAAGTGTGTTGATGATTCCCCATAAAGCCACGTTCACAAAGTTCAGTTTCCTACACATCCCAATTTTCTACACATTCTTTCATTTCCTATGGCCTTTTCACGTGGTATTCTACTCCCCTACCATCTCAAAGACAGAGATTTCCAAATATGCCTTATTCTCTCAGGCATCTGAGCTTTTTGTCATTCTTATTATTTGATTGGAAATATCTTTATTATTCCATTCTCCTAGAAAAATCTCCTTTCTCATTCTGCAGTTACTCATATTTCCTTGATGAGAGCTGTCCTGACTCCCTGTATAGAACCAGGCAATTCAAAATTCCGCAAATGATTTCTATTATCCATTTTGCTGCATCATATTTTTATTACACAGCTATTTCTGGGATTTTGCATCCATTTTCATATGATATTGTGATGTCAAAAGAAGAGACCCTTCCTTTTGAATCGTGTATTCCCAGAGTCTAATACAGTGTCTGAAAGCATGGCTACCCTCGGGGAAAATGTGTTTAGAACAAAATCAGGCAGAAAAAATTGTGTACGTTTTCATAAATGAATGAATGCATGCACAGAGGTTATAGGCTATTTCCAACCATAATTGAAAGCAGAACAAAATTAAAAGCCATATCCTTGCACATTGCTTGTTTTGTAATCAATGCTGAAATATTTGTAAAATCAACAAAGAGAATATGCAGAGGGATACACAAGGCCAGCTCTACCTCTTCTTTCCTGAGTACTGAAATTGTACCATTTGTTTACAATAACGCCTCAAGTGTACATAGGAAATTTTCAAGCATTTCAAATCAAATGTCACATCAGGAATTTCTTTTTTATTATTAGGACAATTTTCATATTTCTCAAAACAATTTGTAAATATTACCTCATCAAATCTACTAGGGTAGACAGGCTGAAAATATTACGCTTCTGCTGCAGATGACAGAGGCTAAGAGAAGAGTGTATGTGAGCATGTGTGTGTGCAAATGTGTGTGTGTGTGTGTGAGGTAAAAATAAGCCTCACTATGCTAGAGTCTCCTCAGTCTGTCTGTCTCAGCTCATTGCTTGTCAATAAAGATCACCACAGACAAGATGATCGGGCTATAATGTGGACCAATTATTCAAATTACTCTCCTACTAGCTTTTCACACACTGTGTTCATTCCGTGCAATGCTAGAGACTAGTCAACAGAGAAATTTCTCTCTGTCTTCCTCTAATCTTTGTATCAATCTCTCTCTTTTCAATAATGGCTTTCTACAGTACTTCCTGCCTCCAGAATGGGGAAAAACTAAAAAGTATAAAGCATGTACTGTGCTCTCAGAGAATTCACCATTTGATAGGCTGCTAAAACTTGTTTTGTTTCAGTCTTTGCTCCTTTATGCATGACAATACATAGTCTAAACTGCACAGGGGAAATACAAGTGTCAAGATGGTCTATTCCATTTGAGGAAGCACCTTCTCTATGTTCTTAAATCCTTCAATAGTAGGACTGCATCTTAGTTTATCTAATTTCTTTTTTTTTTTTAATTAATGACAGGTTCTTATGTTGCCCAGGTTGGCCTCAAATGCATAGCCTCGCCTCCTCAAGCACCAGGACAACTGGCCTGAGCCACCGTGGCTCCCTCTAATTTCTTATTACCCTTCAGTGAACTTTAATATGCTGTTGGTCTCATTTTCCCTCACAGTTCTCATTTCTGTGTTAACGCATGTTCTTTCTTCTACTTAAACTACCTGCACTTTCTACCTTCTTTGTATACTCAAGATCCACCCATGTTTAATATCCATATTTACCTCCCCCCAAAATAAATCTGTTTCCTGATTATTCTGTACTATTCCTGAAGGTTAAGTAAATATTACAAAAGTTAGCATATAATTACATATTGATTATATTGTAATTGTACTCTCTTTGTTCCAGATATGCCCATCTTGTTTCCCCAAGGATGACCTAAGTTTTGACTTTTACAAATATCATATCTTAAATTAATTTGTATCCTCTGAAGACTGAACAATAATAGGGATTCAACAAAAATTCATTGCTTCAGAGTTGTGCTTAAAGTATTCACTTATTTATTCTTCCGCTTACACCAAACACTCACTGCTCCTTATCTCTCTTCATGCGTTTCTCTACACCTGGAGTACCATTTTCCCACTCTTAAACTTGGAAACTCTTAGTCCTCCTTTAAAACTCAGGGCACAGAAGTATTTTTTCTTGGTAATATCCAGAATTGATTTGTTTTACTTTCATGCTTCTCTGATACTTTACACAGTACTCTATTTTAACTGTAATTACATTTCCTTATTTTGAGGTTTATAAAATTGTCAAATTCAATACCACCTATGGTAGACAGAAAAATAGTCCCCAATATCTATCTATCTCCTAAGCTAAGTGGGGAAGGGAGTAGGTCATTGCAGATTTGACTGAAGATCTTGAGTTGAGAATATTATCCAGGTGAGCTCTAAATGCAATTACATGCATCATTATATAAGGAAGACAAAGGGAGATTTGATACAGACACAGAGAAAAAGGTGATATGTAGATAGATCAAAGATTCAAAAATACTGCCTCCTTTGAAAATTGGAGTGATGAAGCTATAAGCCATGGAATGGCAGCAGCCACCAGAACCTGAAAGAGGAAGAAAATCATTCTTTTCGAAGTCTCCAGAGAGGACATAGCCTGACACCTTGATTTCAGCCAGTGATACTAACCTCAGACTTCTGGTCTCTAGAACTATGAAAGAATAAATTTCTGTTGTTGAAATCCCCATAATTTGTCATATTGTGTTACAGTGGCCATAGAAATTGAACTCACCATGTCTCAATTTATTCAATATTCATTTAGTTGAGACAGGGTCTTACTGTGTTGTCCAGGCTGGAGTGCAGTGTGCAATCACAGCTCACAGCAGTCTGGAACTCTTCAGTTCAAGTGATCCTCCTGCCTCAGCCTCCTGAGTAGCTAGGATTACAGGTGTGCACCACCACGCTTGGCTCAATCTATTTCATATTGTTTGCTCTATCTCCTGCCATTAGCATTATACCTTCCATATATCAATACATTTAAGAAATACTTTCTGAGGCCCTACTATGTGCAAGGTAATATGCTAGTTGCCTGGCGATTTCATTGTAATAAGCATTTTAAAGGCTACATTTGGTATTATAATTTTTATTGCATATATATATATATTCACACATATGAACTTAAGCTTTTCCTGAAAGTTCAAACTTGAATATCCAACTGTCTATTTGACTTCTCTACTTGTATTTTAAAACAGTGCCTCACACTTAAATGGTTGAAACATTGCTCCTGATACATTCTCTGCAGTTGTATTCTCTGGAGACCACACTTCTGCTTCTCTCTAGGTTACTCTATTAATCAAATGTACAAGCCAAAAATCTTTCTTTCCTCTCCCTCCATATCCAACAGATCTCAACAAATCCTCTTGTTCCTGTCTCAGAATCACATCTTACATTCATTTACTTCTCTCCATTGTCACTGCTATTACTTATTTTCACACTCCTAAGTACTACAACGGTCTCTTAATAAATTTCCTTGATCTCACTCTTATCTCTACTCTCTATAAATTTTTCTGCATTTATTTTCTATAGTATTCTTTTAGAACCATAAACTGGAGCCAGGAATGATAGCATACACCTGTAGCTCCATTTGCTCAGGAGGCCAAGGTGGGAAGATTGCTTTAGCCTAGGAGCTTGAGGTTACAGTGAGCTGTAATCATGCCACTAAACACAAGCCTGGGCAAATAGAGATTTTGTCTCTTAAATAAAAAAAATAAAAACAATTATTGAAAAGGAAACCAGTAGGTTTTCTACCTAAAAATATGCCAGTGTCTTACTACTGAGAATTTGGGGTCAAATAAAACCCCAAATTCTTATTTCATCTCATGGAGCCTGTATCTCAGATGTCATTCCCTACCACTTTCTGTTGTGTTGATTAAATGATTCAATATTGCGGCTTTATTTTAGATTTTAGTTAGTCAAACTCACTTTTACCTTAAAGCCTTCACAATGGGCTTTGAAGTCTCTGAATAAAATGTTGCTTCCTCGCGTCAATTTGGTAACGTATTGTTGTCATTTAAATTCGTATCATAAATTACTCAGTGCCTTCTTACTATAGCCAATTAGAATTCTTTGTGCAATGATCTGCACATTTGTCTGTGCCTTTTTTTTAATTGCATCTCACTAATATATAAGTTTCATGAGAGCAGAAAGACCCTATCTGTCTTATTTATCTCCATCTCCAGGGTCTAAGTCAGTGTTTGGTACATAATGGTTTCTCAATAAACAGCTGTTAAAAGAAAGGAACGCAAAAATAAATCAGCTAGTCAATCAACAGCACCCAATCAATGAATTATCTTCAAATTCTGATATCAAAAGTGTACCCAGGTCACCAGCCTGCATTATAACAAGGACACACAAAAAGATATTAATATAGCATTTCTTTTCCCCAGTTCACAACAGAACTGTGAAAACAACAGCACAGAAAAAGAGGACATCTGTATTTCAGGAAGTACTGTCTGCTCATTTCTGCAAGTCTCCAAGTGTTATGTAAATTGGTGTCAACCTGTATCATTTCTATGTGTCTGGTTTATTCGCCAATACTTGAGGATTTCTTACATTGCTGATTACAGGCCCTCTGCCAACAGTACTACCTGTAGATACTCTCAAATGTCATCTGTCTTGGCCACTCTGTGTTTCATTTGATTGTTTTTTCTATCTCTATCTCCCAGAGAGCCCAGGTGACATGCAGGCTCAGCAGAGGGTAACATTATAACCATGCTTCCCTGTGCTTATCCTTTTGAAGACATTACTCTAACATTAACCAAATATTTGTCTGCTCCCTTTTAACTCTCTCTCCTGCTGCAAAAAGTCCCTACTTTTATCTACAGCTTGTACTGTAGGTCCCTATCTACCATTCTGAGGTCTTCTTGCCTTCCTACTCTGACGATTCACAAAGAGATCAAAGCTATTACCAACCTAATGTTTGCTTTCACTTCTTTCCTCTTCTTTTTCTTTCTCTTTCTACTGAAGTTGCTTTGGGTGGAGATTTGAGAATTTGTGGATTTGGCTTAATGCTTATTTAATTCTTTTATTAAAAGTTTTTTATTTTTACAAAAAAGTATTGTCTCTATAGTTCTTTATTCCCATTTTTCTACTTTTCTACACCCAAATTCTTTAAATGTAAATAAATTATGTAGAATAAGACAAATAGTAGATACTCAAAAAATTGAAGATATTATCTTCATCATCATCATCATTATTATTAAACACAATTAAAAAAGCGAAACCTAATTTTTATTCTAACTTTCAGAAGTCTTTTGGTGAATGCTGTGAAAATACAGAAAGTTATCAACATTTAAAAATCCTTTTTATTTTTTCTTCAAGCTTAAAGCCTATAATGCCCCACAGCAAGTTGAAAATGGAATATTCTGTTAGTCAAAAAATTATTCCTGTACACGATGTCAAACGTCCTATTTAATTTAATAATTTGATCAATATACCTTTTGAAGTTATGCATACATAGTTTCATGTGCCGTTTAAGCTTGTAGTTTTTGCTTACAGAAGAAGAGTAAGAAATAAAAGCAATACCAGCATATGATAGCAATTTTCCTTTGATCATGTCAAAAGTAAGATGTATATGAAAGATGTGTTCAGGAGTAGTTGATACAGTAAATCCTCTTTCTTTAATTTGTGAATATAGTCTGTATTTTATATCCTCAATATTGTAACACTGAAATACATTAACTTCCTCAACAAAGTTTTGACAAAGAGCATCCCAAAATAGCATGCAGTATCAATAGTTACACTGATTATTTTTGATGAATACAGAAATTTTTGTAACACATACTTGGATAAATTATATGATTCAGTTCCACACCTTGAAATCTCCAAATTCCAAATAGGGGGAGAATCACCTTTCAAGTTTCTAAGATTAGTCTTAGATAAACCATATTAAATAATTATGGATAATGCACATTTATTTGACAAAATATACTGAATTGCAAATCACAATAGAAGGAATTGCCATAAAAATTGACTTCAAAGAATATTATTAGACACATTTCCAAGAAATTTCTTACCTACTTACTTTAGGAATCAACAATCAGCCATTAAGTTAGTATTTAAAGGTCAAAGCTACTCCTCTTATATCCATTTGTGTGTGTGGGGAATCTTAATATTCTTTGAAGTCAATTTTTATGGCAATTCCTTCTATTGTGATTTGCAATTCAGTATATTTTGTCAAATAAATGTGCATTATCCATAATTATTTAATATGGTTTATCTAAGACTAATCTTTAGAAACTTGAAAGATGATTCTCCTCCTATTTGGAATTTGGAGATTTCAAGGTGTGGAACTGAATCATATAATTTATCCAAATATATTATTCCTCATCCTTAAAAAGAAATTATATATGGCTTAAAAAAAATAACGCAGCTGTCAAAATTGCCAGTTCTTCATTTCTTTGGTGTATAGGATTACGGAAGACACTAAAGGACTTTGGGGACATATGCGCAGACTGAGCATAATAAGTCATAGTTTTGGTTCTGAGTGACTGGCAGATTATGCCCCAAAGGATTAGTGGAAAGTCCTCATGCTATTCTAGAAAAGAAAGTACCTGCAATCCAGCTGGCAAAGTCAAAAAACTAAGACTCCCCCCAACAAATAGGTAGAAGAAGAGGAGTAGCTTTGGCCTTTAAATACTAACTAAAACAGAATCCTCTCTCCTTTTCTTCCTTTTCCAATTTCATTCAGTTTCCTTCACATATTTTCTCTTTTCCTCTCTACTCAACAATTATTGTTATTAGTAGTAGTAATAGTAACCCTATTACAACTCACGTGAATAGTTTTGAGGAGGAGGATGTTCGCTCATAATAAAACACACATAACATAGCAACAAAACAAAGTAAAACTACATAGAGCCAAAAGAAACAAAACTGCTGTTCCCTTTTACACAAGGAAAAGGAGGCTGAGAGTCAGACTTTGGAAATAACCTAGGCTGATGTCTCCTTCCAAGAGCGTAGAGAAGGTGATTACATTTTATCCTGGGAAATATTGCCACAAGCACAAAAAGTGACTCTTAATATAGCAAAAAAGCAAGCAAGCAAACTAAAACAAGTGAATTTCTCAAATAATCAAACAAAAAATTGAGTTTTCACATTGTGCTGCACCTTTCCAGTCAACCAGTACACCTTAGTATGTTTTAAAAAATCATTCGGAGAGAGATCCAAGATGGCCGATAACTAGCAGCTCAGGATTGTAGCTCCCAGTGAAAGCATAGAGAATGAGTGGACACCACAGTTTCAGACAAATTTTTGTTGCTCATGGACCAGGGGATTCCCAGTGGAGGAGCCCCACGGGTCGCCAGCGTGACTCTTGTGGCCAGCACAGCGGTTTTGCTGGCACCCTGGCACGGTTCTCGGTGCAGAGTAAACGGGACTGGGTCCCCTTTTGGTCAATGTTTGGAGCTCCGGGAAGGCAGAACTGAAGAGGGAAGCCAGACCCGAGATCCCTGGGCAGAAAAGCACCGCGAATCACAATGCCACTGTTTTAGCTGGTGAAGTGGGTTGCTCAGATTCCGGCGCTGGGAATCAACAAGTTGGATGTCCACTCAGAGGCCCAATTTGAAAGTTGGCAGTTACAAAGACGACAGGTGGATAAATCCACAAAGATGGAAAGAAACTAGAGTAAAAAGGCTGAAAATACCCAAAATCAGAACGCCTGTCCTTCTGCAGGGGATCACAGTTTCTCATCAACAAGGGAAAAAGGCCTGATGGAGAACAAGTGCGTTCCAATAACAGAATTAGGCTTCAGAAAGCGGATAATAAGAAACTTCTGTGAGCTAAAAGAACATGTTCTAACCCAATGTAAAGAAACTAAGAACCTTGAAAAAAGGCTTGACGAAATGCTAACGAGAATAGACAATTTAGAGAGGAATATGTGAATTAATGGAACTGAAAAACACAAGAACCCCGTGAAGTATGCACAGGTTTCAACAGTCGAATTGATCAAGTAGAAGAAAGGATATTAGAGGTCGAAGACCAATTTGATGAAATGAAACGAGAAGACAAGATTAGAGAAAAAGGAGTAAAAAGGAAGGAGCAAAGTCTCCAAGAAATATGGGACTACGTGAAAAGACCTAATTTACGTTTGATAGGTGTCCCTGAATGTCATGAAGAGAATGAATCCAAGCTGGAAAATATTCTTCAGGCTATTATTCAGGAAAACTTTCCTAACCTAGTAAGCCAGGAAAATACTCAACTACAGGTAATACAGAGAACACCACAAAGATATTCCTCAAGTAGAGCAACCCCAAGACACATAATCGTCAGATTCACTAGGGTTGAAGTAAAGAAGAAAATTCTAAGGGCAGCTAGAGAGAGAGGTCAGGTTACCCACAAAGGGAAGCCTATCAGACTCATAGCAGATCTCTCAGCAGAAACCCTACAAACTAGAAGAGAGTGGGGGGTCAATATTCAATATCCTCAAAGAAAAGAATTTTCAACCCAGAATCTCATATCCAGCCAAACTAAGCTTCATAAGTGAAGGCAAAATAAAATTTTTTGCAAACAAGCAAGTACTCAGAGATTTCATTACCACCAGGCCTGCTTTACAAAAGCTTTTGAAAGAAGCACTACATACAGAAAGGAACAACCAGTATCAGTCATCCCAAAAACTTACCAAAAGGTAAAGAGTATCACCGTAATGAAGAATCTATATGAACTAATAGGCAAAACAGCCAGCTAGCATTAAATGACAATATTAAACTTACATATATTAATATTAATCCTAAATTTAAATGGATTAAATGCCCCAATCAAAGACACAGACAGGCAAATTAAATAAAAAGTCAAAACCCATCAG
>CAUYLG010049833.1:0-34944 GCA_963573385.1 Cacajao melanocephalus
ACAGGGAAAATGTGGCACATATACACCATGGAACACTATGCAGCCATAAGAAATGATGAGTTTGTGTCCTTCGTAGGGACATGGATGAACCTGGAAACCATCATTCTCAGCAAACTGATGCAAGAACAGAAAATCAAACACGGCATGTTCTCACTCATAGGTGGGTGTTGAACAATGGGAACACGTGGACACAGGGAGGGGAGCATCACACACTGGGGTCTGTCAGGGGGAAATAGGGAAGGGACAGCAGGGGGTGAGGAGTTGGGCAGAGATAGCATGGGGAGAAATGCCAGATATAGGTGATGGGGAGGAAGGCAGCAAATCACACTGCCATGTATGTACCTATGCAACTGTCTTGCATGTTCTTCACATGGACCCCGAAACCTAAAATGCAATTTAAAAAAATATTCTGAAAAAACAGCCATAGATGCATCTGATTCACGTTTTTTCCTGGACCTGCTCTCAAGCTGGCACGATAAATCTCGACTGAGACACCTGCCTCAGCCACTCATTTTGGTTAACAACTACCACCTCCTCCTGCCTGGTACCCCTTCTTCAGAGGCCCCCGGTCACCCTCTGAGCAGCATCCACATTCTGCATCTCGTTCTCCAAGGCTGCCCCCTATCTCTCTCCTTTGCACCATGTTCCAGCCACCAGGGCCACTTTTTGGACATCAGTGCACACGTTTTTCTTCTCCTACAGCCTTCAGCACATGTTGTACAGTTTTTCTTTCTGGAACAATCTTTGTCTAAGTCCCAATCATTACTTGGATCTCAGCTTGAAGGCTGATTCCTCTAGAAACCCTTTCCCAAACTCCTGAAAAATGCATCAGCCCCTGTGGTGGCCCTGACCAAACGATTTCCTGTTTACCTTCACGGGTAAACCATAAGCTCCCTGAGGGCATAGCTATGTGTGTGTTCCCACCACAGAAAGTTGTAGTTTGGATCAGGTTTCAGAAGTTCTTCAGGGCACAGAGAGAGAAAGATGCGTGTGTTTGTCATTGTCTCATCTGGCCTTGGGCAGGTGCGTGTCTGCCTTGTGTTTCCGTCGTCTCTCTGAATTGGCCCCAGCAGAGGCTGAGGGATGCCCTGTGTGCAGCACCTGCATCACCTGCCGTGCAGGCTGCCTCCTTCCCACCGGGCTCCTTTCCCTCTGCTGGGGGTAGTTCTACCACTGCCCTTGTCCTGGCTCCATCCACAGCAGCCCCCTTCTCCGCCATGGCCAGTCTCAAATCTGGGACTGGACAACCTGGGTGACGGGATGGAGGTCTTTGGTGCCTTGTATCAAATTCTGTGATCCTTCCTCCTTTGCTTTCTTTGAAACCCACATCTTCCATGATAAAGTCTGCATTTGACCGAGCTTTGTGAAATGGTCGTAGGAGTTTGGAAATCCAGGATATGCATGGCCTGCTCGTTGTCTCTGAAGCCCCAGCACTGAAAATGTTTCCACTGCTCCCTGTGCAATAATCTTCCAGATAAGCAGACAATTACAATTACATCTAAGCAGTCAGGGTTGAGACCCGTTAAACCCAAGACTCAAGGGGACATTGAAAGACTCAGGAATATACATCTTTTATGACTCAATTATTCTAGGTCTCTCTGTCAATTCACTCCATGTCAGGATCCCTGTAAACCTCAAAGAAAAATATTAATAATGAAAAAAGCCTTGGAAGTGCACCCAAAGTGTGGGTTACTTGAGGTCCTCTGCCAGGAGGCATTAAAGTGAGAGAATCTTATTATAAACGAACAGGAAGGGCCAGCCAGGGCAGGCTCCACAGGGACAGCTGACCTCGCATCATGTTTATGTGGAGCTGAATGTGAATGCTGCCCTCTGGGCGTGTCAGAGGCCTCAGAAGGACTGGCCCATCAGGCCATGCTGAGCAATAGCTCCAGGCCTTCGTGGTGACACATGTGGCTCATCTGTCCTGGCTTCTCCTTGGCATACTCTCTTGTGGCTTTCTGCCCCCGAAGCAGGGGCCCCAGCTGCTGCAACAGTTAGTGAGCGTGAGCCCAGGGCCCACATTAAGGCTGGTGTTTCTGTCATGGACGGCGGAGGGTTGCCCTCGGGCCTCAGTGTGTAGGGGCATCCAAGGGAGAAATGTGTTGTTATATGAGCACAATTTGTTGCTATAAGGATGGCTGCTCAGAGAAAGGCCATTGATAATCTCACTGAAATTGATGTGGAGAAATGCTTTTTAATGATAATCTTTCAAAGGTAGATTTGTGTGAACTAACTCAGTTCAGTGGAGAAAACACAGGCCTGGGTACCAGAGACCTGGATGCAGTTTCGGCCGTGATACCACTTGTGCGACTTGAAAAAGTCTCTCGACCCACGAGATGCAGGGCTCACTAGCTCACACCAAATAGCTTCCAACTCTAAAGATCTGAAAGTCTTTCCCAGCTCACGATGCTGGAATTCTATGACTGTTCTTTCTAAAATCATATCAAACATGCTTCTTAACATTACGCTAATTTGTAACCTCTAAGCACTTGTTAAAAGCTTAATCCAAACCCTGACCTCATGGAAGTTCAGATTACAGATAATTTTTTTTCAGTTTTGTTTTCATTGCAAAACACGCATTTAGCGCCATGAAATAAACCCCTCAAATAATCACAGCTGCATGTAGTCTCCCCAGTATTGTTCCTGGGGATGTATTAGAAAGAGAAATGACGGAGGGAGAGGAGCCGCAGCCTCCGCCCAAGGTGAGCAGTGACTGGAATTCTTTCCTCTGTGCAGCATGCAGCTGCCGCCATTTTCAGCCTACATGTTGCTTTATCTCCTGACGTATCGCCACGTTTCTCCACAGGATAAGATGATCATCATTCATCTCAGAGGTCAAATTTCTAAATACAATCAGTTAACACGAGTAAAATGGACACTGATTTGAATATGAAAATGTTGTAGGGTGCAGTCAGGACCTAGGGGTACCGTGTTCTTTAAGCACCTCCTCAGACTACACCTCCCCGTGCATTTCCCCGCACCTCCACAAACTCAGCAGTGTGGCCCCAGGCCGTCTCCTCAGGCCCAGGGCATCCTCATCCCAGGCCGTCTCCTCAAGTCCAGGGCACCCTGGTCCCAGGTCATCTCCTCAGGTGGGGGGTCCTGGGCCCCAGGCCGTCCCTCCAGGAGCACAGCGACTGTAGGGTCCCTTGTGTCTTCCCTGAGCACTGCCTCTTAGGGCCCCTCATTCTGATGGCTGTGCCTGTGTCCTGTGGTCACTCATGGGAAGACCATGCACTAGGAAACTGTGGACTTCAGGGTCTGACAGGCCCAGCCTGGGTCCTGCCTCTGGTCCTACCTGGAGGTGCAGTCCGGGTGACCTTGACTCCAACCTTAGTTTCTTCATTCATACAAATGTTTTTAGCGGCTTTTTGTAGCTTGATGGAGATAATGTAAATCACGTGCCTGAATGAAGTACCCTCACTCTTTGCCCCTCAGGAGAGTCGCCATTCACTCACATCCTCAGCACAAGCCCGCTTGTTTATCTCTTGCTGAACAGAATCAGCACTGAGTCGTTGCCTGCATTTCATACCTGGTCCCTGCCAGAGATCTCCCCCGTCGCTCTCTTCTCACAGCCAGTGGGGCCCGGGCTTGGAGGGGTTCCCTCCTCGTGGCGTGAGTGGTCCCTCCGTCTCTGACACTGTGCCTGCGGTTTGGATGCAGACCCTTCTCTCCCTTGGTGGGGTCTGGGCCTTGTCTCTCCTTCTACACCTGCACCCCACTGCTGGGTGTTGTTTTTTTTTTTTAAATAAATGGGATTGGATCAGAGCGCTCCTTAACTCCATGCCCTTTGGGGCCCCTGTCCCTGTGGGTAAGACCCACACTCTATGTCTGCTTCCGAGGCCCTGCACATGTGGCCAGGCTCACTGGGAAGTCCCTGCAGGTACACAGCACACACCAGCTGTTCGCTCAGACTGGACTTGGCCAGGGACGTCCACTCTGCTAAGTTCATCTCCTCATTTTTGCCCCCACTAGAAGCACCATTATAACACATTTCCTTACAGTAGAAGCTTTTAAAGCCCAATCCATAGGACCTAGATTTGAGGCAAGTAGAATGCCAGAGCCGGCAGCCTCTGTGGCAACTATGACCCCTACCTGTGGGGTTGCCATCTTTCCAGGGCCTCGTGCTAGTTCCTAAACGTGCGTGTGCCCGAGTTTGCTGAACAATTACGGTATTAATAGCACAAACACTGGAGAAATATACACGGAAAAATAAAACAGTTTTTGTTTAATAACTTATTTATTAAACAAAACTGAATGCATTGGAAAGAATCAATAAAAACAAATTGCTAAAAAATGCTTGTTAAAATAGATACGGGGAAACTTCTGTGAAAGATTTTTAATATTATAAAACTAACAAAAAATGGTTGTAGATAGCTTTACCTCAATGTCCTTAAGTTCTATTTTATTTTTACGAAATAAAATGAAAAGCATAAATAAAGCTTTGTGGATGTGATTTATTCCAGAAAAGTGGTGTAGAATTTCAGTCAAAAAGATATTTAAGAAAAAGCTATGGTTCAACATTAAAATATGGGCAACATAATAGTTTTATGTCTTGAGTTAAAATAAATGCTTAAGGTGGACTGTTAACGATTTTCTGGTTCTCGAGGCTACCTGACTTTCTGATCCAGACTGAGTGGGCAAGGGCTTGTGAGTAAGTGACGCATGCTCCGTCCCCCTGTATCAGACACGCAGGCACTCGACCCCTAATCTGTTCTCATGGCCCCAGAAGACCTCACAGAAGATGGCCGTAGTATTTGCCACGTGAGTGAAAAACAACCAAGCTCCTTGCACCAGTAAATCCCACGAGGCCCGGCCTTGGGAGGAACTGGGCTCCTTCCTACTTGGGGCTCACGTTTGGAAAGGAGAAAACATTGAGGAAGCCACACACGGCCAGCCGCCTCAGGGAGCACTCACCAAGTGCAAGTCAGGGTAACTCTGTGATTGCAGAAGCCCCTCTGGGGTCACCACTGACTGCTGAACATTTTCTGAGATGTATTGGGTCATGTTTTGGACTCCTCATATGCTTCAGAAGACGCAGGTGCA
Source organism: Cacajao melanocephalus (assembly GCA_963573385.1). NCBI lineage: Eukaryota > Metazoa > Chordata > Mammalia > Primates > Pitheciidae > Cacajao > Cacajao melanocephalus. Next base: position 5,047 of record CAUYLG010049833.1, read on the forward strand.
TCTCGCTGCCAATGTGTGTGAAGCACGTGAAACTGAAGAGGAGCACGGTAGATGCTGTGCGGTCTCCACTCTGCAGCTCCCTTGGCAGCAGTTTTCACCCACACCCACCGTTTTTTATGCAGCAGATGTGTTTTCACACAAAACTGCCCACAGACATGCACTGCGTGAATCAGACAAAAGCCGAGCCGCTTGGGGCACAGGCATGGAGCAAGGAGAGACCTGCTCCTGCCAGGGCAGCCTCTGGCCACCTTCTCAGATCCCTCACAAGCAGAGTTTGAACCCCCTTCCAGTTAGAAGGTGAGGAAAAATGAGAGGGCGGTGTCCTGCCCTCGGCTATGGCCACTGTCTCCATGCTCAGTCATGCTTGGGAAGAACCCCACAACACCTGCTCCCCCAAGCCCGAGGTCCTCCCGGGGGCCCGTCCTGAACTTCACCGGGGACAGATTCATTAGGACGTAGGTCTCAATGACAAGTAATCAGTGACTTAAAGTCTATTGATATTTTAAGGGGATCAAAAGTGAGTGACGGAGCTGCCCTCTGGAGGCCTCCTCAGCTCTCTCACACTCGCTGGGGCCCGCTGCCTTCTCTGGCATAGAAACAGCCAGAGCTCAAAATGTTTGACAAAGGAAGGAAAAGAGGAATAAATAAAGGAAGGGAGGTAAGAAGAAGACCGGACCCTTATGAAATCCCCCCTTGTTGGTGACATTGAGGGGCCACTCTCTGAGCCACATGCACCTTGCAGGTTTGTGTTTGTGCTGAATGGACTAGGCCCAGCGGCTGAGCCGAGAGGCTGAGGCTGTCTTCTGTCCGTCACATGTGATAACTTCAAAGTGCTGTGCAAATACAGGATGTAAGAATAAGAGAAATTTAGCATTCTCTCATTCTGCAGTGCAATCAGTGAGAAGTACTAAGTGATAGGACCGGTAAGTGATACGACGTGCATTAAAACACATCCTCACGAGCTCAGGGGACCTGGAGCCTCTCACTCATCTGTCCATTCATGTGTCCAACGCATATCCCTGGAGCTTGTCCTGCAGGCCAGCGTGGGAATTCTGTGATGAAAACATGGCTCCTGTCTTCAGGGAGCTTGTGATTTCCCCATGGACAACGAGGCCAACAGGTCATGAAGACGCACAGTAACTGCTGAGGTGAGCAGTCACTGGGAGCTAAATAAACACACCTGGGAGGAGCCTCTAACTGGGGAGCTTTTCCTGGGAGGAGTCAGGTGAGCTGAGCCCTAAAGGACCAGAGGAAGTCAGCCGCATCGAGGGGCGAGGGAGGCCTGGGGAGGCTGTTCCTAAGCAGGGAGCAGAACACACAAAGCCCCCAAGGCCCATGAACTCTGTGGCTCTGTGGGCTCACAGCCAGCCCAAGCCCAGATGGGCACTATGGGGCTGGCTCCAGCCTCCCTCAGTTCCACCACCCTGTCTGCAAGGAGCAAATAAACCTCAAAGCACTTTATCATCTCAGTAAACACAACAGGTGACTCAGGGCATTGCATCCTTGATTATGATAATTTGGAAAAGTAACATAAGCACATTTGAGAAAATGTTGAAAATAAAAGAGGAAAAACATGAACCTTTAATCTTGTCACTGAGCATAGTGAACATAACCATTTAGATACATTTTCTTGTATCCTTTCCTATATACAAAAAGAGTTAATCATAGTTTATGCAGAATTTTATAATCAGATTTTTCACTAACTTTATACTGTAATCACTGGTGTATTTTACACCTGATGGCCAGCACCATGGCATGAAACCTGGGCTCAGCCTCCATCTTCCCAAATGTAGTGCCGCGAGGGACCCCTGGGATTTGACATGGAGGCAGGGGCGTCCTTCCGTCTTGCAATCCACTCACTGAATACGTGCCAGGCCTCAGCCAGGCAATAGCAAGAAATATCCATGATGCCCCAGTGGCTCTGACATTTTAAGACCAGACAAATCAGGTCTTAAAAAGCAATAGAAACCAAGCAAGATGATTAGAACATGCAATTCACGTTGTGAAGAAACTATCACAAGATTTTATCAAATGAGATGATAAAAGTTTTTTAGATTTGAAAGCCAAATAGAAAATTAATATTAAGGTGATTTTTATTAGTGACATAGTTCATTTCTAAGATAATTAATAATATGTTTAGACTAAAATTTTCATAAGAAATATTTAATATTAATGGAAATAATAGTGTTTATTATAGAAGTGGTAAAAGGGAGCAGGCTGGGTGACCTTTCCTGCTGATTTATTACCTTGTAAAGATTCCAGGAAGTATTTTTTAAAATACCATTTTCTGGTCTCTTTAAAACACATACACCGGGAAAGTGGCCAGGATGCAAAGTTGTAAGCTCTCAGAGGATTTCAAATATATCCCCTCACAAGGAGGCAAAAAAAAAAAAAAAAAATGCCACATTCTGCCTTTGATCCCAAAGAGGAGACAAAGTTGTTTTACAAAAATTGCTTCTCTGGAATTTCACCAGAGTAAAGTGCCCTTGTCAAGGCTGGTCCAGCAAAGCAGTGGAGCAGGCCGAGTTTGCACACACAGATTTCCCCTCTTCCTGCGGCTTTCTGTTTGTCATACTCTTTTCTCACTTTCTGATAAGCTTTCCTAGGCTCAGCGGCTTCTGGCTTCAAGCACATGGCCACTTCCTGTTTGTCTCCTTTCACTGAAGCTTCAGTTTTTTACATACTCTCATCACTGTTCATGCAAAGCCTGCTTTTAAAAATTAATTTATTTAAACAACTCAACCACTGCCTACAAAAGTACCACCCCAAATGAAAAGTAGGGCATTAGGGAAGAACCTAGCTGCCTGAATGCTCCCATCTCGCCCTCTCCCTACACGGCTGGTGCCTGTGTCTGGGCTTCCTGCACATATATGTGTATCTCGTAAATGTGTCCCAAAAAATCATGTGGCGTCAGTCTTAGTTGTGTTTTTAAAATATTTTGGGATTTTCAATTGCCAGGCAAAATTAAATTGTTAAAATTTATACATCTGATTGCATGTAGCTGTATTCTTCACTAGGAGTGCTGTAAAATAATGTATTGTTTGAATGTGCAACAATTTATCCATTTTCCTGTTATAAGTCATTTGAATTGTTTCCAGATTTTTGCTTTCATGAGAATGAAACATTGTTGCTCATGCCTTTGGTGCCCACCGGGAGCAGGAACGGCTGCAGCTCCAGCACAGGAACAAGCTGCCGTCCACGCAGCAGCTCCAGCTTTACCCCCCAGGAATGTGCGTGGGGTCCAGGCCATCAGCGTCTGTCCCTGCACTGGGCACCATCAGATGCCACCACGTTGTCCCACTTGAATGGGAGTAAAACGGTGTCTCTGTGATTTGGACTTGCATTTTCCTGATCACTAAGGTTATTCAGCCTCTGCATATATTTGTTGGTTAGATGTTCCATTTTCTGTGAACCGTGTGCTGCCTTTTGGACACTTGTAATTGAATTATCAGTCTTTTTCTTGTTGATTTATAATAGTTCTTTGGATTATAGACACTAATCCTTTGTACATTTTGTTCTGAATGTATCTATTTCCATGTTGTAATATGTTTCCAATTTCTTTAAGGTAATTTGATTTTCTGTTATTGATAACACTTGTTGAGCTTAAGAAATCTTTTTCTACATCGAAGTCTAGAAGATTTTCACCTATATTCCCTATTGTTTTCATTCTTCCTAATGAAATGGAGCAGTGTCAACACGTGCACAATTTCTGCTGCATTCTCAAGGTGTGCTGAGCAGCAGCTTAGAATTGGTGTGCTAGCTTTACTGAGGCCATATGCTTTTAAGGCTTTTTACCTAACCCAGAATGAAAGATCTGGACCCTTAATTATGTGATTTAAGGTATCAACATAAATGGAAAGCATATTGTAGAGAGCTCCTCCCAATGTCTTTCTGTTTACATGGTGAAAGGGACTAATTCCTTAGAATGGGGAACCCCAAAATGTCCAGGGCCCTCTGGGCTCCTAGAGGATGTCATTAGAACAGTTGATACAGACTCATTCCTCTTTCATGAGAAACCTTTTCTTGGAGTGACTAAAACAGGACAAGACTTGGGGTCATCCTGCTCTGACTGCTCTTGCTCCAAAATCAGCAAAATTCCTTCTCACTGTGAAGAGCTTTTGAAAATACCAGATACAAGTCATCACTGTGATTCATCCTAAAAGCAAAATTACTCTGCAGTAGATGCATGCCTAACGTTGATAATAAGTATATCGCAACCGTGAAAGGAAAATAAAATCTCAGACCCCAAACTCACTATGCCAAAAGGGAAAGGTGAGCTTGGGAACTGAGTCACGAATGAACAACTGCCTCTCCTTCTGTTAGACGGAGACCTCCCCGGGTGGCCTCTCTTACCCAACAGTGTAAATCAACAGCTCATCTTCGGGGGTGCAGGACCAGAAATCACCACACCACCACCCTGAGATGATGCATGTGTGACCTCTTCCATCCTGTGTATACTTTATCTCGTGCAAAGTGCAGATTCGCTGAGAGAGAGACAGCCACATACTCAGCTGCTCCTCTCCCTCCTTTCACGTGCAGCTTGTGGATTCAGTGAGCACTGGTGAAAGCCTCACAAGAACGCAACTGCTCGTCCGATTTTTTTCTACCCTCTCTGTTTTTCCTTTCCTCCTTCCCCTCCTGCCTGCTTTTTCCCTTTAGATATTGAGTCCCTCAAAACTCTCTTTGGAAAAAGTGTGGGCCACAGGTCCTACTGCAGTCGCTGTCTCTTTTTCCTGAGTACGTGCTCAACCTCGGCAAAATAAACCTCTACATTGATTGAGGCCTGTCTCAGGCACTCTTTTTGGTTTACACAACATCCAGGCAACATGCAGTATGATTTGAAAGAAATAACGTTCGTGTCAGCTATGCAAAGCCTTCCATTCTAAAAACAGCACACACGTTACTTTAGTTATTTCGAGCAGACGAAAAGAAAGGAGACCAATTTACTGACTAAAAAAAATGAAAGCAGATGGATTGCACCTGGCTAAAGTATTCCTCGACTAACAAACCAGGAAATTCCAGGCTGTGTTAACATCCACAAGACCTAAGTGAAAGTTCAGACCCAGCCTGCTGCCCAGATTGCAGGAGACGTCTTTCGAATGTTTTCACATTTTTTGAAGTTTAACACAAGAAAATGTCCAACGCGTAAACACAAGGCACTCACTCATGTGGTCACTACCCTGGGTAAAAGCATGGGACGTTTGTAGGCAGAACCTGTGCCTACCTGACCAACACTCTTGCCAGCAGCAGTCTAGCTTTGCCTGGCTCTGAACTTCATGGAATGAAATGGAGCAGAGTGCTTCTTTAGGCCTGGCTTCTTTATTAGCCTGTGCTGCAGATGCTGTAATGATCCACTCAGACCCCCCTGGGTTCTTGCAGCTGCTGGAAGTATGGACAGCAGAGGGCCTGCAACTGCCCACTCCCCTGGGGGATTGCTGGGCAGAAGAGTGCTGCCTTACCCAAGGCCACACCCTTTTTCCAGGGCTCCCTACATCCATTGACCACTCCAGGTGGGAGTGAAAGGCCCACATTAAGGACCACTCGGGAGGGTCATTGCAGCTTCAGAGTTTTTGTAGGTCAGCTGAGGCCTCTGTTGAGACTGCATCCCAGGCAGATTCTTCCTTTGCCCAACCCTACTTCCCTCCCGCAGGTGCACTCCTAAACAAACCTCCAGCATAATCATTTCCATGTCACTGTCTTCCCAGGAGCAAACCTGGAGGCATCATGCTACCCAACTCTGAACTATTAATATATTACAGGGCTGCGGTAACCAAAATAGCATGATACTGGTACAAAAACAGACACATAGACCAATGGAACAGAACAGAGAACTCAGAAATAAGACTGCACACCTCAACTATCTGATCTTTGACAACCTCACAAAAACAAGCAATGGAGAAAGCATTCCCCATTCAATAAATGATGCCGGGATAAATGGCTAACCATATGCAGAAGATTAAATTGGACCCCTTCCTCATGCCATATACAAAAATGGACTCAAAATAGATTAAAGACTTAAATGTAAAATCCAAAACTATAAAAACCCTGGGAGACAAGATAGCCAATACCATTCAGGACATGGGCACAGGCAAAGATTCATGAGGAAGATGCTAAAAACAATTGCAACAAAAGCAAAAATTGGCAAATGGAATCTAATTAAACTAAAGAGCTTCTGCACAGCAAAAAAAGAAACTGTCAACACAGTAAACAGACTAGCTGCAGAATGGCAGAAAATATTTTCAAACTATGCATCTGACAGAGGTCTAATATCTAGCATCTATAAGGAACTTAAAGAAATTTACATGAGAAAAACAATCCCATTAAAAAGTGGGCAAAAGATATGAACAGACACTTTTCAAAAGAAGACATATAGGTAGCCAACAATAGTATGAAAAGAAGTTTGACATTACTGATCATTAGAGAAATACAAATCAAAATTGCAATAAGATACCATCTAACACCAATCAGAACTACTATTATTTAAAAGTCAAAAAAAATAACACATGGGCGGGGTGTGGTGGCTTACACCTGTAATCCCAGCACTTTGGGAGGCTAAAGTGGGCAGATCACCTGAGATCAGTAGTTTGAGTCCAGCCTGGCCAACATGGCAAAACACTGTCTCTACTAAAAATACCAAAAAAGTTAGCCAGGTGTGGTGGCACATGCCTATAATCCCAGCTACTCAGCAGGCTGAGGCAGTAGAATTGCTTGAACATGGGAGACAGAGCTTGCAGTGAGCTGAAATTGCACCACTGCACTGCAGCCTGGGTGACAAAGTGACACTCTGTCTCAAAAATATTTTAAAAAATTTTTAAAAATAACAGATGCTGATGAGGTTGTGGAGGGAAAAGAATGCTTATACACTGTTGGTGAGAGTGTAAGTTAGTTCAACCACTGTGGAAGACAGTGTGGTGATTCCTCAAAGACCTAAAGACAAAAATACCCTCCAAGCCAGCAATCCCACTACTGGGTATATACCTAAAGGAGTATAAATCGTTCTATTACAAAGACACATGCATGCAGATGTTTACTACAGCACTATACCCAATACAAAGACACAGAATCAACCTAAATGTCTATCAATGATAGACTGAACAAAGAAATGTGGTACATATACACCATGGAATACTATGCAGCTGTAAAAAAATGAGATCACATCCTCTCCAAGGTCATGGATGGAGCAAACTAATACAGAAACAGAAAACCAAATACCCCACGTTCTCATTTATAAGTGGGAGCTTAATGATGAGAACACGTGGACACATAGAGGGGAACAACATACACTAGGGCCTATTGGAGGGTGGACAGTGAAAGGAGGGAGAAGATCAGGAAAAATAACTCGTGGGCACTAGGATTAATACCTGGGTGATGAGCTGATCTGTAAAACAACCACCCAAACACAAGTTTTCCTATGTAACAAAAATGCACATGTACCCTTGAACTTAGAGCTTTTAAAAAGAAAGAAAAACTTTAAAAGATATTTTTATCTTTGGTTTCCAGCAGTTTAATTGTAACATATGAAGATGCAATTTGTTTTTAGTTTACCCTGGTTGGAGCTCACTATGTATTTTACCAAATTTAAAACACATGCTTTAAGGTTTCAGTCATAATTTTCTCCATCATTTGTTTCTTCACCAATCTATTTCTTTTCTCCTTTTGGGACTCCAATCACTTTGATAGTATACTTTTTGATATTGTCCAACAGCTACATCAGACATTCATAACTTTTAGGTATATTTTTTTCTCTCTGTGGATAAATTCCATTGCTCTGTCTTCAAGTTCACTGTTGTTTTCCTTTTTTTATCTCCATTCTTCTATTAAGCCTATCCAATAAGGTTGTTTTTTATGATGATGATGATGATGATTTTTATTATCATTGTTATTTCAAATTTTGTAGTTTTCAGTTCTAAAATATCCAATTGGTTTTTTCTTATAGTTTCTATCTCTCTGCTATGAATTTCCATACTTTCATAATTTCAAAAGTATTAATCTTTACCTCATAGAGCATGTTTACAATAGCTGCCTCAAAGTCTCTCTTTTAATTCCAACATTGGAGTCATCTTAGGGGTAGCATCTGTTGATTATCAATTCCATTGAGAATTTGACATATTTTTGGTTCCCAGTACACTGGAGTAATTTTGAATGGTATCCTTAGCATATAGCCTATTATGTTTTGAGAGTGTGGGTTCTGTCAAATCCTCTGCAGATATTGACATTTTGTTTTACCAGGAAATTGACTTAATTAAGTTTAGACTAAAAATTTGATCTCACTTTACATAGGTGGTAATTACAATCTCAGCTCAATTGTCAAATCTTTTGCTATGCTTATTAGGTGTACATATGAAATGTTTTCATAAATAGTATTTTCATTCTTTTTCAGCTCCTAGTATATTCTAATTTATCTTTTGATTTGTTTTGATCCATAACATATTTAAAAGTGTTTTTACCTGTTATCACAGAAATTTTGAGAAATATACAAAAAGAGAGAAAATAGAATAGAAAGCCACCACGCACCTTCACTCACCTCAATAATTATCAACTTAGGATCAATCTCATTTTATCTGTACACTCACACATTCTACTGGATGATTTTGAAGCCTATTGCAGTAATGAAATAATTTCACCCATAATTATTTCAGCATGTATCTCTAAAAGATATGAATTCTTTTATACACATAACCACAATTACATGTTACACATTAAAAATTAAAGTGATTCATTAGAATCAAAAAGTATCCAGTTAGTGCAGAAGATTTCTTAATTTATAAACAAAAAGGAATTTTCTAATTATGTCTTTCCTCTTTTATTTTGCCAAATTTATTTGAATTGTGATAAAAAAAATTTTATATAATTTCAGCCCTTAAAATCTGTCCTGACATGCTTTATGGTTCCATAGATATCATTTTTGGTTAATGTTTCTTATGTACTCAAGAAATATGTATTTTGATGTTTTGGGGAATATTTTTCCATAATGTTGATTACTTCTGATTTATTTAAGTGTATCCTGATATGTTTAAATTGCTTGTTCTATCAGGTAGTGAGACAGAGAGCTAGCTTGCTTTCTTTTCATCACGTGGAAGATACAAGGAGAAGTGAGTAGTCTGCAACCTGAAAGGGAGCCCTCATCAGAACCCAACTATGCTGGCACCCAGATCTTCAACTTTCAGAACTGTGAGAAAAAATGTCTGTTGTTGATAAGCCAACTAATTCATGGTTTGTTATGGCAGCCCAAACTAATTAAGATACTATTTTTATCATGTATGTCTATTTTAAACCTCTCCAGACATCGTCGTCATTGTTTATATAAAGTTCACCTTCATTTGGATCAACCACAAATACTCACTTTTTTTATTGTTATTTATTTCTCCCTGAACTTCTGAGATTCTATCATCCAGTATTACCGTCCTCTGGCTTAAAGTATTTAAACAGAATTTATTTATTTTCTTTAGCAAATTAGCCCTTATTGTGACAAATTCTCTTAGTTTTATTTGCCAAAAATGTTCTAATGTTTTAATTTATTCATCAATGAAGATTTTCACTAGATATAAAATTTCATGTTGTCCTTATTTCTTATGGTATTTAACAATACCATTCTATTTTCTTCCTAAAAAAATTCCTGGTGTTTTTCTGTAAAATATCTTCTAATTATTGCTTCATTTAATAATTGTCTTTTCCTTTTGCCCACTTGAGAGATTTTCTCTTTATTATTACTTTCAGTAAGTTATACTACGGTGTGTTTTAATGTAACTTTGAATTTTTTTTGTTTGGGATCCATAGTGACTCTTGAATCTGATATTTAACATCATTTACTTTTTCAAGTCACTGTTTTTCCAAATAGTTTTTCTGCCTTATTCTCTCTCCCCTCTCCTTCTGCAATTACAATTGTAGCCATTCCATACTTTTTTCACTGTATCTTCTATGCCTCTTAATCCGTTTTTACTATATTGTTTTTGTTCATCTTTTGTTCTGTATATTTTTTTCTGAACTATCTTCCAATTCCACTAATTGTCTCTTTAGCTCTGTCTAAATTGCTATTAACCTCATCCACTGAGTTCCTAGTTCCATTTATTTTACTGTTCAGTTCTAGAATTTTTAGTTTGTTCTTATATTTTGTCTCAATGTATCTGTCAAAATTTTCAGTCTTATCTTTTAGTACCTTCATTTTATTATAAAGTATTTTCTGATATTTTCACTGATCTTGTGGATCTGTTTCTATTGTCTATTATTTAATTTTTTCAATCACATATCTTATCTCCTTGAGAGAAGGGATTTTTAAGTTTAGGAATGTATATTTTATACACATATAAAAAATACAGGAGTGTTTAAGGCCTAGGATGATGGTATTTTTCTTCAGAGAGAATTTATGTTTATTTTTAACAGACAGCTAGGTTAATAGGATTAGCAATCCCAGATCACCTTAATTCATCCCTGAAGATTGAGAGGATTTTAATCTGGCTTTGGCATTTGCAAGGGCTGGTCTATTTCTTCATCATCCTTTATATTAAGCAAGTCACTCATTTTCTTGGCAGACCCTAGGTTCCAGTTTTCATCCCAGAGGGATGAACAAAGGCTCATCACCAGAACAAAGGTTCTGCTAAACTTCCCCATCTCTTATTTGCCTTTGCCTTTCCAAGAGTCAGAAAGCATCTCCTTAGATAAGCATCACTGGGCTTCTTTCTTTTCCTGGATCTTGGCTCCATATCCTTGGTGGCTCTGAGTCGTTCAAGTAAACATTTTTATCTTTGTCCAGATTTTCTAGTTGTTCTCATGAGACAAATTACCTAATTACCACTAACAAAAGTGGAATTCCCCCAAAATAACTTTAAGATTTAACTCAGGAAGCTTCTAAATGCATTACACGCTGATTGTATTCGATAAAAAGATTGTGCACTAACTGCACTGCAGTAGGGAAAAAACAAAATAGTTCTTCCCTTTGTGACGGAAATGGCCAACATATCTTTTCTCTTCATTTTCAGAAGTAGAACATCTGGTTTGGTTTGTTTCAATTTGGTTTTCTTTTTCTTTCTTTTTTTTTTTTTAACTGGGCATATGGTCGCTTACAATATAACCTTATTTATAGCTAGGTGTAGCTAAGTAAAGTCTGGTCAATGGGATGTCTATGCAATTTCCAGGCAGTGTCCTTAAAAAGAAGCGCATACCTTTCTTCATTTCTTCTGCCATATTTCTTTCCGGAATGGAGACACCGTGGCTGGACTCCAGCTCCTTACAGCCACCTTGGACAATAAGATCCTGGCAGTGGAAGCCCTGCATGACAACACAACAAAATGTGAGGGCCTGGATCCCCAATGCTATGAATCATTATGCCAATGTTGTGATATTACAGAGAAGCAAAGGTTTATCTTATTGAACTCTCTATGGTTTTCTGTTGCTTAAGGCAAAATGTCCTCAAATTGTTTATAAAGATGACACATGAGTTAATTTAAAGGATACCTAACACATGGCAACAGTTGGTATACACCAAATGAATGACATAAATCATACGTAGCAGGCAGAGTCCTGTAAGTTCCTTGAAGATTTAATCAGAGAGGAAGAATGAGTTTCACCTTGAAAGACTGATAGCATATGCATATCCAAAAAAGGAATGACTATAGCAATGAGCAGAGGTTTAGAAAACTAAAGCCAAGTTCATGGTCAGGTGGCCGACCAAACTGGTGGAACCTATGAAAGGGTTCTGGGGAAGAATAATCAAAAATGGGACTACAAGAGCTGGCTGGTGAATGAGTGGAGAGGCCCTGAAAATAAACCAAAATGGCTGGATTATATTTGTTAAAAACACAGACAAAGAATGAAGCTGATAATATCTAATTATTCTCAGAACTGAAATCATCCAAGGACTGATCAAAGCCATGAAATACAGTCCAACTTACCTTATGCTAGTGGTTTTCTATTAAAGGATTTTCAGATCCTGAAATGGAAAAATTGCTCAAAAAAATAATGAGAAAAACTTAGCTAGTGAAACCTATCACCTTAGGGGAATTGAAAATCCAAGCCAGAAATGTTGATGCTTTAAACATTTTAAAATCCTTCCAGCAGGTTTTATTATTACGGTGTAAGATGGAAAAGGCATTTGCCACCAAGCCTGGCTTTTCTTTAAGAAAGAAGTTTCACAAGGGGAGGCCTAGCATGCAAGATGACAGGGGACAAAGCTCTCCTTATACATTCTGCTACTGGAGATAACGCTGAAAAACAGGGCCAGAAGGAAGCCAACTGTCTACATAGAATGTGGTAAAGCATTTCCACAGATCAGTATCCTGTAGACATTTACATTTTAAAAAATATGTTAGGAAGAAGTGGCAGGTTTGTTGTGAAAAAGGAAGAAAGAAAGAGAAAGAAATAAAGAAAAGAAAGAAAGAAAGACAGAAAGGAAGAAAACACTGGCATATGTGAAAGGGTGAAAGGCCCTATTCTGGAAATCATCACTTCAACAATTTCATCATTTCAACTAATTATATTGTTTTCTTTCTCTTAAATGACTACATTACGACTTTATACCTAGACCTGTGGGTGTTTGTGTATCGTGGGGTATGTGTGTATAAAGGAATAACAGACAACTTTTATTCTCATGGAATTATTGACAAATATAAAAACATTCATTTAGGTTATAAAAGGAATCTACTTTTGAGCTTAATTGTGAAGACAGCTGAATTTTGAGGCAAACATAACCACCGTGCCTTAAATTCATTGCTAATTCCTTCAACAAATCTAACAAGAGCCTTAAGTTGAGACAAAAAGTCCACGTCCACCAAAATCCTCCCCAACTTTCATTTTATAGAATGGAACTGAGTGCAGAGCCATCTGGTTAGACTCCATTTTCCAGATTCCCTTGCAGTTAGGTGTGGCCATTTAAGAAGCATCTGCCAATGGAAATGAGGAGAAGTGACACGCACCGCGTGGGCATGTGATTCTTAATGCTGCCTGTGCACTGTTCCCTCTAATCCAGCTGACGGCTTGTATTAGTATGTTCTCACACTGCTATAAAGAAATACCTGAGACTGGGTAATTTACAAAGGAAAGAGGTCTGATTGACTCATAGCTGCATAGTTGGGGGGCCTCAGGAAACTTACAATCATGGTGGACGGTGAAGGGGAAGCAGGCGTGTCTAACATGGTGGTAGGAGAGAGAGCACAGGGAAACTGCCATTTTTAAACCATCAAGAACTCATGAGAACTCTCTCACTATCATGAGAACAGCATGGGGGAAACTGCTCAATTCGAGGTGAGATTTGGGTGAGGACACAGAGCCAAACCATACCATGGCTGCGTAACGTAGCAATTCCATGCTTCCTGTTGCTGAGCCTCTCACTGATTCCCACTTGGCCTTCTGAGATCTTGCTGACCAGTGTGGGGGAGGGAGGAAGACTTCTTCCCAGTGGTAGGCAGTTCCAGGCTTCTCTTACTTCACCTACCACATGGGAAAAGAGACACATTTAAAAGGCTGGGCCTGCAAAGACCCCTTAACTGTATCAGACACCAGACACTCAACCCTACCCTTCAGTGCGCAGGGGTCTTCAGAATCATGGCAATCTCACTCCTTTCACTGCACTAGAGGCCAAAAAAGAGGGAGGTCCAACACAACAGAAAGTGGCTTAATTTTCTGATTAGTAGTCAATTTTTTTAACAAATAAATTCAACAAGCATGATGTTCTTCTATGTTCTCTAGGTGCTATGTTGAATACTGACAATGTATGTATGCAGTCAAGCTCAAGGAAGCTCAGAAGAGTAGGAAAGACAGATCACGACACCGTCATAAACCCAAGAGAAGAAGAATGCACATGGTGTGGACATAGTTCAAGGTAATGTCTTGGGTAGCATGAGCCAATGGATTTCTGATGATAATCCTGAATCCACCTGTTTTGAGGAATAAATAAGTGTTTGCTTGGTGGGCAGTGGTGAGGGACTCACTCCTGTGCTGTGAGATGTGAATCCACTAATGTTGAAGGATACTGGAGTGCTGAGCTGTCTGGGTTTACACGATGATGATTAGAAGCTGTAGTAGGATTGAGACATAGGAGCCATACATAGGATAGGAATGTTGGGTTTGAAAGCAGACTGTGGTGGCAGAAGGGGTTAGAACCTAATAAGCAAGAGTCAGGAGCCCCACTAGGAATTCAGTGAGATGAGGGATATTGGTCTCCGAGGTAAGACGGCAGAGGTGCAGAGCTAGGATCCAATCTGGAGACAGAACTGGCAGAACTCGGTGCTTGTCTGCAGACTAATTGAGGAGAGAGATGGATCTGGGACGACTCCAGTTTTCTGGCACAAGTGACCTCCAGGCTGTGATGCCAGTAACAAAGGCAGGGAATCCGCTTGCACATTTAGTTTTGAATGAGGTAGAACTGGACATGCTGGTGAATGCACAAATAGCAGCAGTTGTAAGACACATGCGGTCTCTGCTTGGTGCAGTATGTGCATGACCTTCATAGCTATTGCATCGCAGGTATGTTATCGTCTTTGCTTTGTAGATGAAGAGACTGATGAGGATGGGTAATGTGTCCAGGCAGAGCTGAATGTGAACACAGACTGCTGAGCTCCAGAGCCTATGCTCCCAATCACTACACAGAGCACCTCTGTCAGACACAGGCAAGACTTCAGGTGAAAGACAGGAGCCCAGCTCAGGTTCTAAAGTCACTGAGTTATAAATGGTCACTACAGTCACAGGAGTGCATAAAACTTATTCTCAGGCCAACCAGCTGTTAGTGAGCACCTGCCTATGTACAGGGAAGGTCTTGAGTTGCCACTCAAGATTCAGAGCCAGGACACACAACCTTCCTCCACATAGTTCCAATGGAACGACTTGATTTGGGGAAAACAGATAGGAAAACAACAATCATATTATAGCATGATAGTGCCAAAATAAAATGTTTATATGTTTCAAAGAAACAGTTAGAAAAGGAATGTATAGGGAACTAGTTTAGAATAGGGAGAAGAGGGAATTCCAGAAACATTGACACTTCAAGAGACATTGGGAAAACAGGCCACATCAGAAGTGACTAAGCAAACTGGTCCAAGGCAAAGAGGGGAACTAAGGGTGAATGGCAAAAGACGCCAACACAGGAGCACCTTGAGCAGGGCTGGCCCCATGCCAAAAGCCACCGAGAAGCAGGCTGACCAAGGCTGACCCTTGCGGTTGGACAACCCGGAGTCCGCAGTGGAACTTGCCCACGCGGTTTTTGTGGCATGTCAAAGAGGCCAGCGAACTGCAGTGGAGAGAGAAGAGGGTGTGTGATGACGAAGAGTTGGCAGTGAGCCTCATTTGCTCTTCAGAAAGCTTTGCGGCGATGCTAAGGAGAGAGCTTGAGAAGCATTTAGGTTGAGAATGCATTTGAGAATGTTTTACGTTTATATGAGTTTTTTTTTTCCCTCCTGGAATGTGAAATATTTGGGCACATTACCAGCCTACGGTAAAGAGCTAACAGAGAAAGAAATGTTGAAGTCTTAAGAGAAAAGGGTAAATAGATGGAGAGGGTCACAGAGGAAACGAGGAGGTTATGAGTAAGTCAAGATCTCCTGCTGAAGCTGAGCACTCTTAATCTTCTGTAGTTCTTTGGAGGACTCAATGAGCCAGCCACCTGTAAGTCCTATAAACTTATAACCCTTATGAAAATTTTAAAAATGTGAAAATAAAGAACTGTAAAAAAAAAAAAGATACTCTTTCAAGTTTAATATCTGTTGATCTCTTCCGTGGTTTCCACTGCCAATAAGTTGGAGTAGGTTAGCATAGGTAACAAATAGCAATTTAAGTCTAAATCACCTTTTTTTTTTGAGAGTTTCATTTTTGTTCTCCAGGCTGGAGTGCAAAAGCGTGATCTCAGCTCATCTCAACCTCTGCCTCCCAAGTTCAGGTGATTCTCCTGCCTCAGCCTCCTGAGTAGCTGGGATTACAAGCATGTGCCACCATGCTCAGCTAATTGTCTATTTTTTTTTTAGTAGAGACAGGGTTTCTCCATGTTGGTCAGGTTGGTCTCGAACTCCCAACTTCAGGTGATCCACCCACCTTGGCCTCCCAAAATGCTGGGATTACAGGAATGATCCACCGTGCCCAGCTTAGCTATGCTTTTAAAAACTCAAAAGCAAATGAAACATTTATGAAACTCCTGTTTCAAAAATAAATTCTTGCTCAGTGTGTTCTTCCTAGAACCCCTTTTTAGAGGAGAGCAACTTGGACAACACCTACCCATAGAATGCAGCTTAGGAGGAGAAATGTCAGAAGACGTCGGTGACCACGGCGCTCAAAGGAGAGTCGGAATCCGCCCTACAATGCCACGTAACCTCCTCTGAATTAGATCTGCTGAAAAGCACTTGTGTTTCATTCAATTTTCCTAACATAAATCTATCACGAGATCTGTTCTCATTTCACTCCAGACCATATGGTTTAGATACAGACTCCTGCTTTTCTTCTACCTTTCCATCTAAATATGATTCTATTTTTACTCAAGGGAAAATGCACTGGTGACCAGAGCATGTCTGCTTTAAAGATGGAGTTCATTGCCAAAGAGATTCCCTGGGTGGTCTCACCCTTCCAGTGACGTGTTCATGATCTGCCAGTGTGGAAATGTGGAATTTCTACTGAGGTCTCTGATCTCGCCAATGCTAGTTTGAGTCAGACTTTATGAGTTATATCTTTTAAACAATTAGAGAACAAGAGGTCCTTGGTTAACAAAACAAAATATTAGGACAACCTGCTTTATTGGATTTATGTTAATATGTTTATTTTCTGATTCAGCCATACAGTATTCACATCAGCAAAAATGTTATTTTTTCAACTCAACAGAAATGTCCTGCCTTCTCTGCCTTTACGTGTTTTCAGAGTAAACTCAAGGTAATACATAAATAAGTTTTAGCTTTGTTTTTTTCTTTCTTTATTTTTATTTTTTATTTTTTTATTTTTGAAAGAAAGAAAAAGAGAGGAAAGAAAGTGAGAATGAAAGAAAGAAAAAAAGAATGTAAGAGAGAAAGTAAGAGGAAGAGAAAGAGGGAGAGAGAACTGGATTCTTGTTCTATTGCCCAAGCTAAAATGCAGTCTAAAAATGGGTATTAAAAACCTCTTTTAATTTTGAACTCAATTTCATCAAAGTTAGATGTAGAATATTTCAATATGGCAATTTCTTTAGTTATGAAACAAGACTTTGTGGTCTTTATTATGATTAAATTTTATAACATCATTAAGTTTCCTTCTCATTAAGTGAATACCCATTTGCTTAGCAATCCAATAATGAGTGCCTTAGGAAGTGTTTAGGATTAGCCAGTTTTAAGGAAAAGCAACTGAAATTTTTACCCCAAATTGGCAGGAAAGAAGTTACTTAAAATATTAAATATGCCTTTTTGGCCCATTTTTCCTGAAGTATAGATTTTTTTTAATGTAGAAAAGCAATTTATTCCATTTTAAGCACTTACACAGTTAGTCATGGAGAGTAACAGGCCTGCTGGTGAAACAGATCACCCAAAATGGAGATAGCATCAAACTAGTGGCCAAGGACTAACTCCTAAAAAAAAAAAAAAAAAAAAAAAAAAGCAACTTTTATCAAGGATTAATTTAATTTTTAAAACAAATACACTCTCAACTTGATAGTCTACCTGTGGTATAACCGTCAGGTAAAATATACATCTTTACAACTTGGTGGTCCCAAGTTAAAAAAAAAAAAAATTCACAGAAAGGAAAGAAACAACATGAAAACAGCTCAAGAAATACACAAACAAGCAAAAATACATGGGGAAAGAGGAACTTGTAGTTTTGACTTAACTGAAGAAACCAAGAGGAACCTGGTCTACATATGAAAATGTGCATCCTGCGAAGTCAGGTGTCAATATTTGAGTAGGAATCTATATGACTTGAATCTCCCCTATTTCCTGAAAGTGACATATTTCTGTATTTATACTTCATGGCTCACACACCTACTTCATTTGGCTCTATTCCTCACCCACTCTAGCCTTTACTTAAATGAGTCTGAAAAACTTGGGATATAGCATAAGAAAAATATTACACACAGAATGGGAAAAAAATTTTGCAATCTCCCTATCTGACAAAGGGCTAATATCCAGAATCTACAAAGAACTGAAACAGATTTACAAGAAAAAAACAAACAAACCCATCCAAAAGTGGGCAAAGGATATGAACAGACACTTTTCAAAAGATGAAGACATGTATGAAGCCAATGAACATATGAAAAAATGTTCATCATCACTGGTCATTAGAGAAATGCAAATCAAAACCACATTGAGATACCATCTCACACCAGTTAGAATGGCGATCATTAAAAAATCTGGAGACAGGCCAGGCACGGTGGCTCACACCTGTAATCCCAGCACTTTGGAAGGCCAAGGCAGGCAGATCACAAGGTCAGGAGAGTGAGACCATCCTGGCCAACATGGTCAAACCCCATCTCTACTAAAATACGAAAATTAGCTTGGCGTGGTGGCACATGCCTGTAGTCCCAGCTACTTGGGAGGCTGATGCAGGAGAATTGCTTGAACATGGGAAGCAAGGTTGCAGTGGGCTGAGATTGTGCCACTGCACTCCAGCCTGGTGCCTGGTGACAGAGCAAGACTCTGTCACAAAAAAAAAAAAAAAAAAAAAAAAAAATCTGGATACAACATGCTGGAGAGGATGTGGAGAAATAGGAACACTTTTACACTGTTGGTGGGAGTGTAAATTAGTTCAACCACTGTGAAAGACAATGTGTGATTCCTCAAGGATCTAGAAATAGAAATTCCATTTGACCCAGCAATCCCATTACTGGGTCTATACTCAAAGGACTGTAAATCATTCTATTGTAAAGACATGTGCACTCGCATGTTCATTGCAGCACTGTTTACAAGAGCAAAGACCTGGAACCAACCCAAATGATTATCAATGATAGACTGGACAAAGAAAATGTGGCACATATACACCATGGAATACTATGCAGCCATAAAAAAGATGAGTTCGTGTCCTTTGTAGGGACATGGATGAACCTGGAAACCTTCATTCTCAGCAAACTGACACAAGAACAGAAAATCAAACACCGCATGTTCTCACTCATAGGCAGGTGTTGAATGGTGAGAACACTTGGACACAAAGAGGGGAGCATCACACACTGGGATCCGTTGGGGGGGCTATGGGAGGGATAGTGGTGGGGGAGGGATAATGTGAGGAGAAACGTCAGATATAGGTGATGGGGGGATGGTGGCAGCAAACCACCTTGCCATGAATGTACCTATGCAACAATCTTGCATAATCTGCCCATGTACCCCAGAATCTAACGTACAATAATAAAAAAAAAAAGAATCACACATAATATTCCCCTTTCTCTAGCTACTTTAGATCTGGGTTTGTTACTAGAAAATTCCTGACAAAAATTTCAATCTAAGTCTGTGGCTTTGCTGAATTAAGGCCCCTGCTACCATTAATATTTAGAAAACACCCACTGTTTGGGCTAATAGCATTATTGGTGGTACCTATTATATAGAGGGATAGCTGAACAAAGTCTGTGTCTCAAAACTAGTGTTAAATCACTCTCAGGGTTGAGAAGAAAAAAGGGGAGGCTAAAATCACAACAAGTAAAGACATACATATCTAGGACCCTTGTCCTTCCAGATCCACACTTCCCTCAGGGTCTTCATTGTTATAAATGTTCTCTGCCATTTGCCACACTTGCATGATATCGTCCTCTGATACAGAACAAATCATCCAAAGCTCGTTGGGATTCCAGGAGAAATCAGATATCTTGGCACAGTGACCACCATCAATAAACAGCAACTCTGGTGGCCCATCTTCTGCATCTTCTGGGGATTGTTCTTCTCCAATTTTACTTAAATCCCAGACATTCAGTCTGCGATCAGTACCCCTGGAAGCCAAAATAGTCTCATTGTGAGGTGACCACTGAACCTGGAATATTCCATCCTTATGTGATTCAAAGGAATGCAACTTAAGTTTCAGATTTCTCAGATCCCACAAGGCAACAGTCTTGTCAGCTGATCCTGTGGCAAGAATGAACTCAGTATAGGGATTGAAAGAGAGGCAGTTCACCTCAGCAGTGTGAGCATCAACTGAGTGGCTTGGTTTGGAAGTACTGTTTGAAAGAGTGTCCCAAATCATAAGTTTCTGATCATCAGCAACTGACCCAAACAGAGACTCATGGAGCAGATGCCAGGAAACCTCTACTTCTGCTGTATGCCCTGTAAAGATGGTAACCAAAACCTCCAAATTCTCCTTTCTCGGTGTCGTAGTGACACATCAAACTGAGCGTCATCATTAGGGAGTTGCACCCTGGCTTTAACAAGATGGTTTTGTTCATCTGAGATGTGTGTCCCCAGGACAAACTGATGAATGCTGAAATCTTTCCCTGGTGGTCTGGTTACATCTAGAAGCCACTGGGCAGTTAGGCTGGGCCACTCCAGAGCGTGGGTCATCACCAAATCGTGAAGAAAAGGAGTGTTCGTTTTCCATATTTAGTACTCCTCATTGATCACTCATTCTTCCACTGCGTCATCAAAGGCTGCTTCCTTGTCGGCCACAGCAAGCAAGCGAGCCAGGGCAATCCTGGGGTTAAGCGCTGTGGGAGGGGCAGGGAGGGTGCAGGCCGTATAGATTTGTATTTTACAAACTTCATAAAATGATCTAGATGTGAGCGCTGCTGTCACGAGCTGAAATGGGCTGGCCCATGCTGACACAAGGCAGTGTGGTGTGACAGGTGTCCCCCAGCTTACCTAAGGGTGCACGTCACTGCTTGAACACTGAAGGCCCAGTGGCTGGCCAAGCCCATGGCACCCAGCTGAGAAGCAGGTGTCCCTGAGAACCCAAACATCCCAGGCTGTGTGTGGCGACATAGCAAAGAAAACAGCCCCATTGCACACACACGGTAGGCAGAGATCCAGCAAACTAGCTTAAAAGCAGCTTGGAGTTGGGAGGTGGTGTGGCTCACTAGAGATGCCCTGCTGCCATCCAGGAGTGCCCTGCATGTGAGTCCCGATAAACTTATCTACTCGTCACACTGGAATCATCTGAGTCATTCCTGCCATTCTTTGGTCTCTCAGCTCATTTGCAGTTGTGGGGGATGTTACAGTCCCAATTTTTTCTCCTAACAGTTATCTTCACCCAGTTATATTCTCATTTCTCTTTAAAAGCCCTGCTACTTCTTACCCCCAAGGAAACATAAACAGTATTTCATAGTCATATATACTGAAAATATGTCTCCAATGGACCACATGAGACATTTAAGTATCAAAAACAAATGTACTGTGACCAAAAAAAAAGTCAGTGTTATTAAAATATTTTTTTGGTTAATCACACATAGCATAACAAAAACTTACATTTATTCAACTTACTCTAGGCCAGAAAAGCTGAAGTCCCTTCAGAAGCATTAACTTACTGATTTTGAAGTGCAGCGAGTCCTGGGTCTAACAGAGCCCTCAGTAAGTTGATGCAGGTGGCAGGCGTCGGGGTAGAGACTTGAGCAGAGCTGAGATGTTCTGCTAAGAAATTAGAGACATTTAGCAGGGCCTGGAGAAGTTAGAACTGGATGCAGGTGAGGTTTAGGCTAAGTTGATGACATGCAGGGTGGAGATGAGGCACGCAGGGAGTCCTGCTGTGGCAGCCCAGAAGGAGAACCCACAGGCACACCTCATTCTGTTGCATTTCCCTTTTTTGTGCCTCACAGGTGCAGCATTTCTCACAAATTGAAGGCTTGTAGCAACCCTGCATCAAGCGAGGCTATCGATGCCATTTTTCCAACAGCCTGTGCTCACTTTGCGTTTCTGTGTCACATTTTGATAATTCCCATAATATTCCAAACTTTTTCATTATTATTACAAATGTTATGGTAATCTGTGATGGTTGATCTTTAATGTTACTATTATAATGGTTTGGGGGCACCATGAACCATGAGCATATGAGGTGGCCAACTTAATAAATGTTGTATGTTCCAACGGCCCCACCAACCGTCCTTTCCTTCATCTCTCTCCCTCTCCTTGGGCCTCCCTATTTCCTGAGACTCAGCAATATTTAAATTTGGCAAGTTAGTCACCCTACAATGGCCTCTAAGTGCTCACATGAAAGAAAAAGCCATACCTCTCTCGCTTTAAATCAAAAGCTAGAAATGATTAAGCTTAGTGAGGAAGCCATGTTGAAAGCCATGACAGACTGAAAGTGAGGAGTCTTGTGAAAAAGGGTTAGCCAAGTTGTGAGTGCAAAGGAAATGTTCTTGAAAGAAAGCAAAAGTACTGCTCCAGTAAACAAAGAAACAATAAGAAAGCAAAACAGCCTGGTCCAGAGGTGATAGGCCAAACTCTCTTCAATTCTGTGAAATCTAAGAGAGGAGAGGAAGCTGCAGAAAAAAGGTTGGAAGCTCCCAGAGGTTGGTTCGTGAGGTTTGAGGAAAGAAGCCAAAACATAAAAGTGCAAAGCGAAGCTGTAGTAAGTCATCCAGAAGATGTAGCTAAGATCAGTGATGAAGGAGGCTACACTAGACAACAGATTTTCAGTGTAGATGAAACAGACTTTTGGAACAAGATGCCATCTGGGACTTTCATAGCTATGGAGGAGAAGCCAACGCCTGGCTTCACAGCTTCAAAGGACAGGCTGACTCTTGTGAGGGGCTAATGCAGCTGGTGACTTGAAGTTGAAGTCAATGCTCACTTATCATTCCAAAAAATACTAGGGCCTTTAAGAATGATACTAAATCTACTCTACCTGTGCTCTATAAATGGAATAACAAAGCCTGGATGACAGCACATCTGTTTACGGCATGGTTTACTGAATATTTTAAGTCCACTGTTGAGACCTACTGTCCAAAAAAAAATTCCTTTCAAAATATTACTGCTCATTGACAATGCACCTGGTCACCCAAGAGCTCTGATGGAGAATGAATGTTGTTCTCATGCCAGCTGACACAACAACCATTCTTCGGCCCATGGAATCATCTAAACTTTTGAGTCTCATTATCCAAGAGATACATTTCATAAGTGTATAACTGCCATAGATAGTAATTCGTCAGCTAGATCTGGGCAAAGTAAATTGAAAATCTTTCAGAAAAAAATTCACCACTCTAGATGTCATTAAGAACATTTGGGATTCACAAGAGGAGGTCAAAATACCAACATTCACAGGAGTTTGGAAGAAGTCGATTCCAACTCTCATGGAAGACTATGAGGGGTTCAAGACTTTAGTGGAGGAAGGAACCACAGATATGGTGGAAATAGCAAGAGAACCAGAGTTAGAAGTGGAGCCTGAAGATGGGACTGAATTGGTGCAATCTCATCATCAAACTTACCTGGATAAAAAGATGCTTCTTATGAGTAAGTAAAGAAAATGACTTCTTAAGATGGAATCTATTCCATGTGATGCTGTGAACATTGTTGAAATGACAACAGAAGATTTTTAATATCAAATAAACCTAGTTGATAAAGCAGCAGCAGGGGTTAGGAGGTTGATTCCAATTTTGAAAGTTCTACTGTGGATAAAATGTCATCAAACAGCATCATGATAGAGAAATGTTTTGTGAAAGGAAGAGTCAACCAATGCAGCAACTTCATTGTTGTTTTATTTTATTAAATTGCCACAGTCATCTCAGCCTTCAGCAACCCCACCCTGTTTTGTCAGCCGCCATCAACATCAAGGCAAGACTCCTTCATTAGCAAAGAGATTTCAACTTGCTGACAGCTCAGGTATCATTAGCATTTTTAGCAGTAGTCTTTTAATTAAGGTGTGTACAATGTTTCTTAGACATAAAGCTAGTGCACACCTAAAAGACTACAATATAGCATAAAAATAACTTTTATGTGCATTAGAAAGCCAAAAGAATTGTGCAACCTGCTTTATTGTGATATTCATTTTACTATGGTGGTCCAGAACTAGATCTGCAATATCTCTAAAGTATGCCGTATGAAGAAAGCTAAAATATCTAACGGGACTTCTCACCAGCTGTCTGTAAAATTAGGATTGCTTATTTTTTCAGTTAACCAACTATGGGTAAATTTTATAGCCAACAGAAGAGGCTATAATATATTCCTACAAAGAAAACTGAAAACAAAGCCCTTGAGGGAGGTAGAAACTTTTAAATCATTATGACCTTTGCCAACTGAGGAGCAATCAGGATTCACGATATTTTGTCATTATCAAAGTTTGTGCCTCAGTCACGACTGCTTTGATGGGTAAGTTTTGACAGGACACACACAGACAGGGAGGAAAGGTGCCAAGTGCAGGCGGGGGTTCCCCCAGGGACACAACTCCTCATAGTGTAGGCCGGGGGCAGCTAAGTATTCACACGAGGGACCTGGACAGCTCCAAAAGGAAAAAGCTAAAGTCACATGACCTGCTTCAAGCCTGAACCCATGAGTAACTCTGAAGTACACTATAATTCCCTGAATTCTTGAACCAAAAGTTTGCAAAGGTTAAGAAACTAGAATTTCTTCTGTCTGGAAAACAAAATAATAAATCCTGCTCTTACAGGTCAATCCACCCACAGGAAATTCGGAAGCACATTCTTCTGGCTTGGTGTGTAGGAGCTTCTGGTTTAGCTGAGGATTCCAGGAAAATACTGCTTTTCAAGGACTCCCAATTATTCTAGAAGAAGGAAAAGTCAAGGCCGAAGAACAAAATGCAGCCTGCCAGGCTCACCTCAGGTGTGGGGGCCAGTTTCGGATGCTGGCCCAAGGCCGTTTCCATCAAACAGCATCATGATAGATGTCCAGTCTGTGGTCCGCTACATGGGGGAGAGGCAGGAGGCTCCGTCTGACCAGAAACAGGGCTGTGGTCACGAAGCCTGAAAGTTGAAGTGTTTGCTTTTCAGTAGAAGCTGCATTGCACACAGAGCCGGCTGATTAGTGAGAGAGGTTTCCTAAGATGTGAAATCACCAACATCAAGGAAAAGTGTTAAAGCATAACACGCCAGTGTTACGCTCATGCAATCCTCAGAGCCACCACCTGTCAGTGATGCTGTGATCATCCGTGTGTTTCTGCCCACACGATCCTCACAGCGGCCCTGTCAGTGATGCTGTGATCATCTGTGTGTTTCTGCTCACACGATCCTCACAGCGGCTCCGTCAGTGATGCTATGATTTTCTTCACCCTCCGGTGAGGTCTGGGGCCCTCTGAAGACTGCCTCACCCATGCGGAGTGACAGGAAGGATGAGGCAGCTTTGGGATGGAACCCAGGTTATGCCCTCGGTCACTGTGCTCACTGACAAAACCCGGGTTGTGGAGAGAGAAGCCTGGAAGTGGCTGCGGCCTCACATGGTGGCTGTTTTCCCCATCGCCAACTCTGTCAACTCCTGTCTCCCGGGACAACCTTGATAAAGCACTCAGAGCCTCCCAAGTGACAGCCAGTACCGTGGGAAGGGTGCGATGGAGGAGCAAGTGGTGTTGTGAGTCGTCTTTGCCACGGGAGACGTGGACCGCACCCGGCATGGCACTGGGTCTGCCTTTCACTTGGCAGGTGGCGTGGAGACGTTCATGTTCCCTCAAAACACTTCCAATTGACAAATTGCAGTTGCATTACATTTCTGAGGTAGGATTTGATGTTACAATATATATACAATGCGGAATGATTGAATAAGCTAGTTAACATCACCTCAAATACTTGATCATTATTTTGTGGTGAGAGCATTTGAAGTTAAGAGAATTGCTCTCATCAGTTTTGAAACATATACAGGCATCCCTTGGTATCCATTGGGGATTGGTTCCAGGATTTCCGAGATACCAAAATCTTATACTCCAGTCCTGCAGTCAGCCCTGTGGAATCTACAAATACCAAAAGTCAGCCCTCCGCATAAACGGGTTTCACATCCCTCAAGTACCGTATCTCCAGTCTGTGTTTGGCTGTGGACAAGGGACCTGCCCGTGTAGACCCAACTGTGTGGACCTGTGCAGCTCAAGCCACATTATTCACAGGTCAGCTGTCATTAGCTACAGTCACGCCGCTGTGCAGTAGATCACTAGGACGTATTCCTCCTGACCAAAGCTTTGCAGCCTTTGACTAACATCTCCCCATCCTCCATCTTTCTCCCCTTCCCCAGCCCCTGGAAACAACCATCCTACCTTCTGCTTCTGTGAGTTCAGCCCTTTCCGATTCCACATGAGTGAGGTCATGCAGTATTTGCCTTTCTGTGCCTGAGTTATTTAACTTGATGTCCTCCAGGTTCATCCATGTTGTAATAAATGACAGAATTTTCTCCTTTTTAAGGCTGAATAATATTCCATCATTTAATCCCACATTTACTTTAGCCATTTGTCCACTGATGGACACAGGTTGCTTCCACATCTTGGCTCTTGTGAGTAGTGCTGCAGTAAACGTGGGGGTGCAGGTATCTGTGCGACATACTGATCCCATTTCATCTGGCTGTAAACCTGGTAGTAGGATTGCCAGAAACTCTGGTAGTTCTATTTTTAGTGTTTTGAGGAACCTCATACCATTGTCCATAATGGCTGAACTAATTTACGTTTTCTCTAACAGGGTGCAAGGATTCCCTTTACGCCACATCCCCACCAACACCTATATTTCATCTTTTTGAGAATAACCATTCCAACAGGTGTGATGTGATAGCTCATTATGATTTTGATTTGCATTTCTCTAATGATTAGTCACATTGAGCATTTTTTCATGAACCTGTTGGCCACGTGTATGTCTTCTTTTGAAAAATGCCTGTTCAGGTCTTTTGCCCATTTTTAAAAGCAGGTTGTTTTCTTGCTGTTGGGTTGTTTGAGTTGCTTATGTATTTTGGGTATTAACCTCTCATTAGATGTATGGTTTGTAACCATATATGCTGTGGGTTGTCTGTTTAATGAGGAGAAAATAATTTCAATTAGACCAACATCTCTTACTAATTTGCATCAAGAATAAGGATACTTTGTCTGAAATAGTTAAATAACTTTCTTAATTTCATTTTAGTTTTAAACACCAAATTTGTGATTGAAGAAAACGTGTTGAAGGAAAGGGGGCATGCATTTTGACTTTCACCTGTGACTCAGAAACAATGCTGTCACTCTGAGCACTCAGTGAGTGGGAAGTGCCATCCTGCCCACAGCCCCTCAGCATTCCCCTCAGGATGCACCTTGCTCAGCAACCCCAACTTTCCACCTGGGTCTCTCGGGGGGCCTTGTTGCCCCAGGAGCAGCCAGTGGCAGGTGAGAGAGGGTGGTGAGTGCCTTGGCATTCATGGCCCTCAGAGGGATGGCACTGGGGCACATTTTACATCATTTCCCAGAGAGGCCAGCAAGATCAAGCCCAGCTGCCACAGCAATCAGTGACTTCTTGAGGCACCCTTCCCAAGCCCCTTGCTCAGAGATAGTGCCAGCAGCCCAGGTCACAGGGTCCCCAGCAGTGGCCTGAGTGCCCTCCACATACACATAGGTTATTCACTCTTCAAATGCTTGGCCAATGGCCTCATGGAGGCCTGAGCTGAGGAGGGCAGTGTCTCAAGGAGCTGGCATCTTGGCAGCTGTTATTGACTGAGTGATCCCAAGAGCCACCATCGTTTGTGACATAGAAAGAAAGCTGCAGTTTCCTGCTGACAGAACCAAGAGCAGTGTTTTTAAACAATAGTGTCTGCAGATTTTTCAAGGCATATTTCTGTTTGGCTTTCAGTTTTGTAGCATTTTGCTGTCCCTTGAAGCCACATGAAATGTGTAAGGTTTAAAAGAAAATCCACCAACTGGCTGAGAAGAATCCAAGAAGTTAAATGTTAGAGTTCTCAGTCTTTCTCCAATGAACTCAAGTGTACACCATTATGTGCTTCTATGTGAAGGTGTTTTCCTGTGACAACAAAAATGTGCATCTGAAAATACTGAGAAAATGAATGCACTTAACATGAACAAATCTTAAGTATGTAACTCAATGATTTTATGTGCACAACACACACACTACACATCACACATACAAAACACACACAACATACCACATATATACACACACCACATAGCAAACACACCATGCACTACACAACACACACAACACACCCCACACACCCCACACAACACACACATACACACAAAACACACACCACACACACACACCACACATACACATATACACCACACAACACCAAATAGTATACACCATGCAGACGTATCACAGACTACACACACCCCCACACATCACACAGAACACACACACCACACACACACACCACACATATGCATACACACCACACACACACCAAATAGCATACACCATCACAGACACATCACAGACTACACACCCCACACACATACACACATCACTAGCATACCCACCACACATACCACACACTACACACACCACACATACACACACCACACATACCACATAGCATACACACCACACAGACATACCACATATTACACACACACCCTACACATACACCACACACAGACCACAGAGCACACACATACACACATCACACACACCACACACATACCACATAGCATACACACCAGACATACCACATACTACACAACACACACACAAAACACACACCACACATATACACACTACACAACACACATATACACATACCGCACACACCACAGATACCACTCACTACACACACATCACACCCCACAGACACACCACACACCACATAGCACACATACCAGACATACCACACACTACACACACCGCACATATACACCATATACATCACACATATACATACTACATATGCTGCACGCATACACACACTCCACATAGCATACACACCAGACATACCACATGCTACACACACACACCACACACCCCCACACACACACAAGCCACATCCTCATGATCAACACATAGAACATTTCTGACACCCAGAAATAGTCCGCAGTACCTCTTCCCAATCATCACCCCAGCCCCAGAGGTAATCACTGTTCTGACTCCGATCATCACAGAGAAATTGTGTCTGCCCTCAAACTCTCTATGATTGGGTTCCTGCTTTGAAGACTTATGTGTCTGGCTTCCCTTCACTTCATTATGTCTGTGACGTCACCACGTTATTGTTCTATGTGCATCTGTTCTCTCCTGCCACAGAGGGACCCAAAATATGACCACAGCACAGGCTCTGTCCACTGTGCTGTCAATGCATGTCTGGGTTGTTTGTCCTTATTGGCTACTATGAATAAATACAAGACTACTATTGTATGTGTATGCTGGTGGACACACACACATTTGTCTTGGGTTTGTACCTGGCAGAGGAATTGTTAGGTCATCAGTAGACATATGTCTCGTTTTTAGTACCTACTGCCAAACGGTTTTCCAAAGTGACTGCACATATTTATGCCTTGATCAACAATGTGAATGTGGTTGCTCCGTATCATTGCCAAGACTGTACATGATCAGCCTTTCTAATCTTAGCCACTACACGGAGTGTCTAAGGCACTTCCCCAACAAATAATAAGAAATAATTTCACTGTGCACATGTGCATATTCTTATAGGCACATGGGTACCCTCTTCTGATACTACCTGAAAAACAGATGTTTTTAATTCAAAATAAAATAGTATTTAATAATATTGTACCATAAACAAAGATAGTCTTTAGAAACCATAATGTTCTAAGTTAAATGCATGAAGCACATCTGATATTGTTAGATTGGCTATTTTAAAGTAAATTTAAAAGGAAACAGACATCAAAAATCTCTGGGCAGACACAACCAGTCAGGTCTCATAAATTATTTCAACCTTGATTGATTTGCAGATATAAGCGACACTTAACTTGAACCATTTCTGTTCATTCCCAAGTTAAAGAACAGGACATAAGCTCAACAATCAGAAGTAGCCAACAAACTTTTAATAGTCATATCAACATGGGACTTTCCAATGGGCAGCTGTGCAAGTGCAACCAAGCCAGCACGCTTTGCTTTACTTCTGTGTTGTCTATAAAAGCCTGAGGCATTCCCTCAGGGGAGTTCTTGAGCCACCTCTGGTTTGGAGCTGCCCAATTCATGAA